>CM039722.1:59748363-59866197 GCA_022539455.1 Dendrobium nobile | reverse complement strand
CATATTCTAATTTAACATGTAAGAGAACTGAATCCGTAAGATCTAGAAATCACCTTGATGGCGCTGTAATGTAATAGGCAATGCCACCAACAGGGACAGATTGACCAGTATATTCAGATTCCTTCCATATGCCGAGCAATTTTACAAGGAAATTTCCACTGTATCTCCTATAAAGCAACTACAACAAGGAAAAAGATATTACAGTTTTTCAGAATTGGTAACCGCTGACAACGAAAAGTTGAGATAACTACATACCTGTGAAATAAAATACAAGTTTGAAACAAGTGCTGACTGTAATATAATAGGCATGTTAGATGTATAAAATAGTTTGATAGGATAAGAGCCTTGCTGTCCCCGGGCATTCTTTGACCTCACTGGCAGAACCACACGAAATCCTTGGAAATATATAACAATGAGGAAAACTAGAACAGTAGCAAGCAAGTTGGTCACATTTGGGAGATTCTGTCGATAAAAAGCTTCTCGCAATGCTCGGACCTTGTCTGTGCGGGTAATAAGCAAATGGAACAATGCAATAACAGCACCTTCAAATTCAGCACCCCTCCCAGTGTTAATGGTGGTAGGGCTGAACGCCTTCCAAATGATATTTTCACTGCAAGAGCATTTGCAATTCAGATAAAATACAAGAAATTTTTATGTATGTGCTTCGAATAAGATAAAAAAAAGGTAGAAAAACAATAAGCTTACCAAATGTTGGTAGCTATGAAAAGAGAAATACCAGATCCAAGACCATATCCCTTCTGCAGAAGTTCATCTAAGCAAATGACAATGATGCCGGCAAAGCAAAGCTGAAGGATTATTAAAATAGCATTTCCAGCACCAAGTTGGCTGACACTACCATACATCCCTGAAAGGACATAAGCCACTGCTTCTCCAATTGCAATTAGGATGCCGAGTAATTTCTGTGCGCCATTTCTGAAAATGTGCTAATTCTTATAAGTTCATGAGCTGCAAACTGAACTAAGGAATTAACTCCAAAGATTTTCAGCATACTTATATGAAGTTTGAAAAGGAATGATCAATTCAGGATACTTTCCTCAAAATGGAACTACCAAAAATATAAGGGATTTTTACATACATGCCACTTTATAATATGTATATTACATATTTAACACTCAAAATTTAAATATTACACTCCTACCACTCAAATACAAACTTAACCTCAAAAATACCACTCCCTCTCACTCCGTCTCTTCTCCGCTTCACTCCGATCGAGCATCCATCTCCGATCGAGCTTCATCTACAGCTCTTCTCATGCACGCGAAGGGATGGCAAAGGTTCAGACTAGATTCCGCTCATGCTCTGCGTTTACGGTAAATCCCAGGCACTTGCATGTCGCCTCACTGAAAATGGCGGGCTCTTGTCGGAGAGTTCAACCAACAAAGGGTCAAAGAAATTGGCGAAGAAGTCGAGCAGCGGGGCGTCGAGCATATCATCAGGGATTAAATTAGAAAACATCAGTAAGAGCTTCAAAGGCGTCACCGTGCTCAAGGACGTGAGCTGGGAGGTGAAGAAAGGGGAAAAGGTTGGGTTGGTTGGCGTTAATGGCGCCGGCTAGACGACTCAACTAAGGATAATCGCGGGTTTGGACGAGCCGGATGCAGGGAATTTGGTGAAGGCCAAGGAAAACATGAAGATTTCTTTTTTGAGCCAGGAATTTGAGGTATGCCTAAACAGGACAGTGAAAGAGGAGTTCTTGAGCGCATTTAAGGAGGAGATGGAGATATCTGAGAGGCTGGAGAAGGTGCAAAAGGCGCTGTATGTAAAATATGAAGCGGAGAAGCGGAGAAGAGACGGAGTGAGAGGGAGTGGTATTTTTGAGGTTAAGTTTGTATTTGAGTGGTAGGAGTGTAATATTTAAGTTTTGAGTGTTAAATATGTAATATACATGTTATAAAGTGGCATGTATGTAAAAATCCCAAAATATAACTAGTAGATAAAGATCAACCTGACAGCTCAGAGGCACAAAGGGCTTTGTAGAGAGTTGCTATGAAGCATAGACATGAATACATGATACAATACTTGCACGCCAATCATTCTAATCTGAAGAGGAAATGACCAATCATCTTCTAATTGTCTCTTTATGCCTAATATCTTATAAAATCTTCAAATTCAACACGTCACATTATTAAATATGCCTACTAACTTTCATCAAATTTAGTCATGGATTAACTATTCATCGAGTATCTAAAAAATCAATTTTGTTCAGATGGCATTCAAAAGCTCACTAAAAAATTATAATTATCATGCATCTCACCAATCAAAAATCATGAAAGGCGCTCTAAATATCATCAGCATCCCATGTTTTTAATTCCAATCCATTTGAAAGATTCTACAAATAGAAGATCCCAATCATCTTCTCAGGAAGTCAAGTCAATCGATAGAAAAAAAACTTAAAATTATAATACTGAATACGCTAGCTATGAATTAGACAAGTTTGCACAAATACTCAAAAACAAAATAAAAAGAAACCATGAATCTTTAAAAAATCCACCTCCTGTCATGCTAGCAATCATCATCAGCAAAATTACGGACGCAATACATAAATAAACTCCCAAACAATGCATTAAAATAACAATCACTTACAGCAGAGCTCGATCCTCTCTCACGCTATTGTCAACCTCGATAATCTTAGATCCAGCCAGGAGCTGCATGACCAGCCCCGAGGTCACAATAGGAGTGATTCCCAGCTCCATGACAGTTCCTCGATTCGAAGCGAGAATTACACGCATCCAGTAGAACGGATCCGCTCCGGTGGTAGAGTGGATGCCATAGAGGGGAAGCTGACTGCATACCAGAAATATAAATAGCGATATCACGGTGTAGATGACCTTCTCCCTAAACGGAATCCTCCGATCGGCGGTCTCCACCTCCGGCAAGATCGCCAGGAACGGCCTCACAAGATGCAGAACCCTAAATCCTCCCGCCATTTTTTCTCAGACAAAAAACAATCAAATCCAGGCGCCTCTAACTATCTGCTACAATTAGAAAGGGCAGCCAAAAAGCCAGATCTAAGAAAATTAAAGAGGTAAAGGCGATCCAAAAGGAGTAACGAATGGAAACCCTAGCGTACCGGCAGCAACGAATTAGAGAGAGATGACGACGATCCCTATATATCTCTCCCTGTGTTAGAGATGATTATAATACGCAGCAGAGGCGGAGATAGGTTTCGCAAACATACACGGCTTGTCGTGCTAAACGGCTGGTCTCTGGAGGAAGAAATATATATATATATATAAACAAAAATAAAATATCTTGATATAATTTTGATGAAAATAAATTTTAAAAATTTTAATATTAAATTAAAAAATTATATTGAAATCTTCTGAGTATCTTTTTTTAAATGTCTGTAAAAATATTACATAGTTTTGATATAGATAAATCATAAAATTATTTAATTTATTTTAAATCTCACCCTTTTTTGTTTTAATTGCTAAAATGTAATACCTTTAACTATGGCGATAATTAAAAATAATTAGTTGGATTAGGAGTCTAAGAACTGTTAATTATCTCTAAATTTAAAATTTTAAATGAGTTTTAGGCTTTTAGCAGCATTTATAGTAATGTAACTTCTGTTTTATATTTTTCAACGGCATCAATTCAATTAATTCTAAATTCGAATTTTGAGCATTAATCAAGAGAGTAATTATGTAATTAAGATGTGGTTTTTTATAAAAAGAGCTTAACTTACCCTTGTTAAAATTATTAATGATAAAGAGAATAAGATCAAGAAGAAAAAATACACAATTTCAATGCAAATTCAAAATTAATTCAGTTGTTAATTACACTGCAAAATTAACTAACATACTCTTATTTTTTTTAATAAACAAGCTATTGAAACATAACTTAACATACTCTTATGTGATGCAATGATTCTGTAATTAGGGCATGTCCAACCAAAAATTTCATTTTTCACTCCAAAATGCAATGAAATACAAAAAATGTTGTGATTCATCTCCAATCAAACTCCATTTTACGCGCTTCTGCGAAGGTAATCATATTTCTCCTCTTTCGTGCGATTCTTCGGCAAATACGATTGTGATAGAAAAATCGCGTAGGTGCGTGGCACTGTTCACCCTCCACCGATTAACGATTTTTTTGCCGTTCGAATGGAGCAAACCAACTACGTCTTACATTCGTTTGGAGTTCGGCTGGAGACGCCCTTAGGGTATTTAAATATCCTAATTAAATGAAACTTAGAAGAAAATAATATAATTTATGTCCTAGAGAAGAAGGGGTATATAACATTTAAATGCATATTAATTACAAACATTTTCACACAAAATTTTGAAAATGGAATTTATATATATAAATATATAATTGTGTTAGAATATTTAATAATTTATAGTGATAGGAAGAAAAAAATTTATCATCTTAGTATTACACAAAAATATCATACAAATAATTATGGATGAGCTGAGAGTATCTAATAGATGATATGAAATTTTTTATATGAAAATTTTGGAAAAAAAATAACTAGAATTGACCCATTTAGAAAGATTCCACTAGTGTGAGAAATAAATTATAAATGATGTCCTTCCTCATAATTGAAGAAATTTTGATGTAATATGGTAGGCAGAGGTTTTTAAAAAAAGACTTCTATAGTGAAAATAGGAGAAACTTTGACATGTTTGAATTATTATGAGATTGTTGATGGTATGCTCAATTGTTCTTCTTATTGGAGAAGGGATTCAAAACCAAGAAATAAGATAGTAGTAGTCTTGGTAGAGAGTATGGGCGGGATTGCCATTGATGTAAGCAGTGGGAAATCAATGGTGGAGTTTATGATGGGTGTCTGCTCTATTGACTAAGCATTGGTGTTGATGATGGACATTTGCCTTATTGCTTCCCCCGAAGTCAACCATGATGCCTATGACTGATGTCGACATTGGCGTCAAGATGGCATTTGCCTTGTTGGAGACGATAGCCATTGGTCTTGGTAGTGACGATAGATATCAGTTTTCATGGTGACAATAAGAGTTAGCCTTGATAGTGCTGACACATGCCAACACATTTGTTTATTGCAGGCTTTGAGTCTTAGCATATAGGCCTTTGGATTATCTTCTCTATAATCCTTCTTGTGGCCTCATTCTTGCCTCCTCAAATGTGTTGAAGCAAGGATTGTTGTAGATTTAGGTAAAGGGATATTTTGATAATTTCTTCAAAAAATCCATAACATTCCATTAGTCGATTCATGTTTAACCCTCATCATCATACACAATTTTTGCAACTATGCAAGTGTTTTAATCATGTCATATGTGGGTAATTTTAGTTTAGATTCATCTTAATGAGACACACATTTTGATTATAAATTTGATGAAAATAGAGTTTAAGTAATCTCAAAGTTCATATTGCAAGTTTTTGACTTATGGATACAACTTAGTTGTATGGAGAAATATTATCATTAGCAGAGTAGAAAAGCAAATATTTGTTAATAGAAGTAGGGCTTCAGCTAATTAGTTTATGGCCATGGCTCATAAAATTTGTTAAGTAATATGGCTCAAAAGATTTTTGAAATATCTAAAGGTTCACATTAAAGAAGCAAAATTAATGATATATATTAACCAAGCTGTAATTAACACTTCTAAATATCCTATCTATCATAATAGGACTAATTAGCATATCTTGATTGATGTTCACTTCATAAAAGAGAAAATCAGACAAAACATTATAAAGTTATCTTCACTAAAACAAAATCTCAAATAGGAGTTATCCTCAATAAAGCTTTCAATCAAATTCAATTTTTCATCCTCATTTTCAAATTGGATTTATCAAATACGACAATAACAAAGAAAAAATGATTTAATTTATATATGAGCAATTAATTAGTTCAAATTATCTTGCTCACATAAAAAAGAGCCTTACCTTTGCCATTTCACAAAGCAAACTATCATATTGAGTTTAGAGCTTCAAAATTTTTCAATAAAGGCGCTTTATGTATGTATTATAAGTTTTTCATAAATACAAATATTTTTAATTAAGGATGACTGCTTTAAATGTTTAAATTAAGCTTAATATTGAAGTATACATAAAATTATATGTGAGGATTCTATATATATCCTCAATGCAACCCTCAATCAAATTCAGTTAAAAAATTCTCATTTTCAAGCTAAAAATAATCAATATTTATTTCAAACTTATGAGAAAGTGTTGAAATTTGAGCTCTCTTGCATGATCTCTTACCAATTTGGAAGAATTGTCAGATGGTTATAAATTGGAAGGAATTAATCACCAATAAAATCCAAAACATATTCTCAATTTATCAACCATCAATTCTAAAGCCAGCCTTATGATTGGAACAATCAAACCAAGCTATATTTGGCAATGGATGGGGCCATTCCTATAGATTATTTTCTCAATTGGACTGTTGAATTAGTTGCACTTCCTATCCCTTATTTCCTTCCATTTTTAACAATTATTTTGTTTGCTATTTATTTCCATTATGTTGTGATTGATTATATGCATTTAATACGCAATAATCTTGACTAAATTTTCTACCTTACATGGCCCTTGGCCAGATCCCTTTGCTCTTATTATATACTTAGAAATAGTGTATCATATAAGTACCACCTTCGGTCTTTTCACGGCGTTGGACTATAGCGTGAGATTTTCATCCGCCGGTAATGATAAATTTTTCTATAGTGCTAAAGCGTGAGCAGGGGCGGATAGCGTGAGATATTTTTTTTATTTTTTTCTTCGTTCTCCGGGAAAGTAGATGGCGGGAGCCGAGATCGGGAATTTTTTTTTATGTTTTTTTTTTCGGGAGCTGAGAGTGGGAGTGGGAATTTTTTTTTATTTTCTTTTAATTTAATAATATTTATTTTAAAACTATTCATATATTTTAAGACAAATCAAGCTTAATATGAGCTGTAATTAAACTCTAATTGAGCTTCTTAACGACCTTGTTCACAAATATAAATGAGCATAATGACATGTTGTTCAAGCTTGTTTATTAAGCTATCAAATACTTATCAAAGGGTTCGAATTTGTTTGTTTAGCTTATATATCAAACGAATATAAACGAGCTCTTATCGAGCCGAGCTTCGAGCACCTTTTTGAACGCTGGGCTCGTTTCCAGCCCTAGAAATACTCAATTCATAAAATATCATATCCTTTTTTAATTTATCTAAGGGTTGTCCTAGGATTATCGGCATAATTTCTTTCACAAACTCCATATAAAGTGAACTTACAATGAAAATTTCATTGATAATTTTTTTGATAATATATGGTACTTGCTAACATAATTAATTTCAGCAATTAATCCTACTGATAGAATTATTGTTGGTAAATCTATTGTTTTTTTTTTTGGGAAAAATAAATCTATTGTTAACTAATGACAAATTTTCCATCATTAAAATTGTGTATATAATTAATGATCGAAAATCATGTACTAAAATTCTAATCGATTATCAATTAATTTCACTATTCGATGAGAGTTTTATCAACAGCTGGATTTCATCATAAAGGCCATCAATAATAGGTTTAACAACAAAAAATGTCCTATTTTAATATAAATATCAATCGATTTTAGCCTCATTTCTTTGCAAATATACTAAAACATTTCTATCAATATGATATATCATAGCCCCATGCATGGTTTAATTTTTCTTATCTACTACCATATATTTGTTATAGATGTAAAACTTTCATATACACACATTGCTAGACAATTAACTCATAGAACTTTGAGACACCATGTATAAAATCATAACCGAATAGTTAAAATATGCATGAAATCAAATCAATCAATTGCGTTCCTTCTAATTAGAGGTATAAATAAGTACAATGGAGCTCAAGTTACCCTCAGCTTGAGCTTAACTAATAAATCATGGTTGAGCATATGAGCTCACATTTACAAGTTCAACTCAACTTGCTTATTATATAAAAGAGTAGATGATTTTGATTCAGACTGCTGTTATAATATATTATAGAAAAATTACTTATTAATTACCGGCGGAATTAAGATTTTTCTGGCGGAAATTGGCGAATATGCATGTGGAAAAGCCGTCGGAACCAAAGCCGCCGGGGAGCCACCGGAAAATATGTAGAAAAATTAGTCTGACATATTCCGCAGGAATTAAATATGTTGGAAAGCCGCGGAAAACTGGTCCGACAGAAATTCGCTAAGAAAATCCGACGGTAATAGACGATTTTCCTGTATTTATATAAATGACATAATAAATCACTTCATTATAAAGAAGAGAGTTATACTTTTAAAATATTTTTGACAAATCTCTTCTTTAGCTTATGAATTCTAGTATATTTTAGCCGCAGGATATATTAATAATTTTTAAACGCTCAAGCTTTGCTATCTAGCTCATTAATGAGGTCCGTTTGAGCAAGCTCATAATTCGGGTTGACACAGATACTCCCCTTATCCTGATACGATTTTCCCTTTTCACAAAATAGTCCATAGTCGACATCTAAATATAGTAAATGCGAGGTAATTAATGTACGTATATTTCAAGCAAGACTTGTTCACGCATATTCACAAGTAGCATGCATGCATGCATGCAATTAAAGCATAAACTCCACATATCGATCACCAATTGCTCTGCATCAGCTCAGTAGCAATATCCTTCTTCCTCAAACACTCATGAAGAGAAGGCTTTCCTGATCTAAGGCTTCTTGTTCTCACCAATCCAGTTGTATATACGCGAATGCTATTGCCCACAGATGAGAGACTTATGCGTTTAGCAGCTGGGTTTATTCCACGGGAGAAATGCCGACAGAGAGAGTTTCTTGGCATGTGAAGAATCCTAACCACACAAGCTTCTTCTAGCTTGGGCATGGCGTGGAGCTGAGAGGGAAGGTCTATTATAAATTCTCCGAATTCATCTGTTGTTCCATTTGCATATTTTATCCTTCTTCTTCTTCTATCTGTCTTGCATGCAACTGCTACCACTGCACCTGTGTTCCATACAACCAAAATAGTTAGCTTGGAAAGGTTTCTTGACCCTGCTGTTAGAGAGAGAGAGAGAGAGAGAGAGAGAGAGAGAGAGAGAGTAAAGAAGGTATTGAATACATGGCTGTGTATTACATACAATCTTGTTATGCAATTCAGCTGCTGACATATTATGATTTTTTTGAAGCTATGGGATGAGGTCATGCAGCACGATTAAGAGAGAGAGAGAGCAGAGAGAAATGTTCAGCTATTTGTAGTCGTACTAATTAAAATTTATGATGGATGATTAACAATGAATAGAAAAATAGTGCTTCTACGTATCCTTCTTAATGGATTACTATCGCTCTCTTTTTTTAATTATATATAAATTGACCGTTGAAGATAACTAATATTAATTTAATCACCATAATTTTGATTGAATATGTCATAATTAGAAAATTTCTCTTTCGCTTGGTTTTAAAGGTTGACATCTAATACAGCTACAGGCATTCCGTTCCTTCAAAGAAACCTATCAGTTGATACCTATAACCTTTCAATGAAATTGGTCTGAAAGCTTTTACGTTAACATAAAATTATTTAAAAAAGAAAAAAAGTGCGTATTAATTCACCAATTGATCAAAGAAAAACAGACAGTAATTAATATTGTTTAATTGATTAACTATAAATCTTTTTCAGGAAAAAAAAGTTTAAAATTAAATCTATGAATCCATGTTTCATCGTTAAGCCCATCTTGATATTCTAATATCTTAGAAAGAATCACCTAATAAGAATTCTCACCTTGGACATGGGAGATGTCCAGCTCTGATCCAGCCAACAGGCAAGCTTCGCATACAAGTGATCCAGTGACTAGCACAGATGAGAGCCTCTCCTCGCCATAGCCGGCAAGATGAACCAGTTCGGCCTCCGAGAGCTGTTGCATGGGATTCTCCTCCTCAGCCATCATCAAGGAAGAAGAAGATGGCTTGAGGAAGAACAAAGGAAGGAGAAGAAGAAGGAGGAGAGTTAGGTAGTCTGACATGGTTTAATTTTTTGGATTCTTTGGGTTTAATTGATCAGCTAGAGGCTGTGAAATTACGAAGGCAAGAAAGAGGCCGAAAGAACAAGAAGAAGAAGTTTGAAGTGGGAGACGAAGGAAGATGACGAGGGAATATATATAAGACCATATCGGCAGTAACAGAATACCCTCGCCTTTCAATTTTATTACATGTTTGACCATGCTTCTTATTTCAAGTTTTTTTTGCTAAATTAATCATAATTATTTGGTATTTTCAATTCATGTTCTCACGAGTGATGTATGAGATATTTTATAGTTCGCAAATTGAGATTATATTATTAATGATAAAAGATTTCATCAACTCTTTGACATAAAATAATAACTATTATATTATAAATGTCTAATTACAGTAAAATTAAATTAGTAATACTTTAGCCAAATTATAAAATATTAAATAATATATAAATGGATAAATCTTATCAAATGTGCAAAAAAAAAAAAAAAAAAGATTAATTTGTAGTTAACAATTAATTATAATATTTTAAAATGATATAATTCCAATTTAAATAATGACCAGTACACTATCTTATACTTCATTAATAAGCTAGCCATGCATAAACTTCTTGCTTATTTAATAGATATCTAATTGCATGGTTAATAATTAGTTATAGAAATATATATATAGTTGGGCTGTATCACTCCCAGCTTCCCACAAGTTCTATTCATACAAACAAAACTAGCCTGTTCCCAACAACTGGGTGATGAAGAGGTTCTAAGGCCAACATCACTGGTTCGAAATTTAGTCATATACACACATCAACAGCTTAGCTATAAATAACTCTTCAATCTATGTCATTTTATCAAAATTTATAAACCACTTCTTTTGATTAACCATCATTCCTCCCAAAATTTAACCATCTATAATTTTCACTATTTTTGAACCAGTGATATTGGCCTTAGAACATCCTAGTTTTGTTTGTATGAATAGAACTTGTGGGAAGCTGGGAGTGATACATCCCAACTATATATTTCTATAACTAATTAACCATGCAATTAGATATCTATTAAATAAGCAAGAAGTTGTATAATTCTTCCATATGAGAAAGAGAGAGAGAGAGAGAGAGAGAGAGAGAGAGAGAGAGAGAGATGAAAGGAGGGCATCTATGTACTTTTGAAAGAGTTGAGGAGTCTTTCATGAACTCCTAACAAATGAGAAGGAAAGATGATGAAAACAGCCATTGGTTGGTAGCCTAACATCTGAGAGAAACATATCTGCCAGACTCCATAAGAAGCATATACTGCCCAACTATAAAAGCTGCCAAGTGTCTTATTTTATTAATTAAGTATTAGAGAACTAATTAATTACTCAACGTTCATTTTTTCAAATCTGCCCCCAACCATATCTTCTTTCTGATGCTCTTCTTGGAGACTAATATATGTTAGGACAACTCCCAATACTTACCAAATATTTTCATAGAGTTTGCTGTATTTTTTTATCTTTGCTTGTGATGACAGAACCCTTCTCATGTAATTTTCATTGGGTCAAGTGGTGGCTGCCATGCAATAGTTGAAGACTTTTATATTCCTTAACTTCCATCCTACCTTAGCAGTTGACAACATGGATGGTATAGGATCTACTGTGACTTTTGGACAGTTAATTAATTTATTATTTTATTAGACGAGGTAGGATCATTAGGTGAAATCCCATTTGAATTAAGTAATAATTTGTGGCACTTGTATGTTGGTCTTGGCTTTTGGCTTTACATGGCCGCATAGGTTATTTTTGCGATTAATGTTTCGTTTGGATTGACTTTCTTACTGCTTTTAATTAAAACAGTTTTTTATATAGAAATATCTAGTTCATAAAATTTTTATATCAAAAAACTGCTTTAAAAAACAGTGAGAAAGCCGTCCCAAATGAAATTTTAGAATCATGAGAGCTATCCAGCTTCTAATGTATCTTGTATTGAGGCTGTAAATTAAAATAAAAATGTCTAGTTTACAAAACTTTTGTATCAAGAAATAACTTAAAAAAATAGTAAGAGAGCTGTTCAAAATAAAGCCTAAGGCTTAGTTTGTGATGACTTTCTTTTAGCTTCTTAAAGCAGCTTTTAAGTACAAAAATTAAAAATTTTGTACTGAAAAGCTTCTTTAAGAAGTAGTAAAAAAGCCATCCCAAACGAAGCCTAAAGCTTAGGAGCTATCCAGCTTCTAATGTATCTTTTATTGGGACTTTAAAATAATAGAATTTGATTAGAAATGTCAGATATGTGTATAATTATTAAATACATGATTATGGCATTATAATTTTGCCTTAAGATAAAATTAAAATGCATTATATTTTTTATCAAATGTTATATATATATATATATATATATATATATATATATATATATATATATATATATTAATTTGGTCGATAATTTAAATAAATTTAATGTTACGATCAAAGCATCTATTTTTTTATTTAGAGGCTATTTGGTTGTTTATAAAACTATAAGACAAATTAAGTAGTATATACAATAACAATAAAATAATATTCTAGAAATTTTTTTCTATTTGGTACAAAATAAAGTTTGATAATTTTTTTTTTAATCTATTAAGGGGAATGATGGATTTTTGAAATATCAAAAAAAAAAAAAAAAAAGACCATTCAAAATATGAAAAGATGGGCACATTATCCCAAAAGAAGCACCAACTTAAGATATATAATCGAGAAATTAGTTATTATGCGCAAAAAAGCCCAAATCTATATTGGGCTATTAAATTTTAGTTACATTCTACTTAAGTCTTATGGTTATATTATAATTTCTCAGTTTATTAGAATATAGGTTTGATAATTATATTATAATGGAAACATCAATCTCTTGTAGTAACTCAATATGTCATTATAGTGCGATCATCTACTTAGATTTTATTTGGGACAATTTTTTTACTTCTTTCTAAAATGACTTTCTAGTATAAAATTTATTGTTCAAAAAATTTATACTAAAAAGATATAAGAAAGCTATCGCAAATGAAGCCTTAGGTTTTGTACTGCTTCCTAAAACCGTTTTTAATATAAAAATTTCTAATTCAAAAAATTTTTGTACTAAAAAGCTGTTTTAAAAAGCAACAAAAAAATGTCTCAAACAAAACCTTAATCTAATGCAAATAAACATGAGGAAATATACAAATGGTTAAATTTAAGCTCTAATGAGGGTTAAGGAAGCTTATAACATGATCTTATAATACTTCCTTAAAAATAAGCATTTAGATCGACTAATTAAGATTGTTTATATTATTATTGTTGTGTTCGGGAATATTCATGGCGGTAGAGAAATATAAAATTTAGCTTCTTAGCGGAAGTCTGTTGATGGGCATAAGTCCGGTGTCGGGCATGCATCTGGCAACGGGCGGAAGTTCAATATTGGGTAGGAATCCAGCGATAGGTGGAAGTTTGGTGTTGGGTAGGAATCCAATGATGGGCGGAAGTCCGGTGTTGGGTAGAAGTTTGTCGATGGACAGAAGTCCGGTGTTGGATAGAAACCGCGGCGAAAGTCCGACGACGAGCATGCAGAAGTCCAGCGTTTGGTAGAAATTAAATATGGCGATGAGCGAAGGTTCAACGTCGGGTAGAAGTTCGGCGTCAGGGAGAAATTTGATGACGAGCGGAGGTCCGGCGTTGGGTAGAAGTCTGACGTCAGTCGGCGGCTGGGCAGAACTCCAGTATTAGTAAGCTGCTGGGTTGAAGTCCGGCGCTAGTCAAGGAAAAGTTTGGTGACGAGAGAGCTCTCTTTCTTCTCTTCCTTTTTTTTTTCCTTCTATTCTTGCTTCCTTGCTTAATTCCAACATCAGTTGGTGATCAGACAAAAGTCGATCTGACGTCAGTCGGCTGCCGGGTGAAAGTCCGGCGGTTGTCGAGGAGGAGTCTCTTCCTTGCTTCATTATCTTCTCTTCTTGCTTGGGCCTCCTGCCCGCC
Source organism: Dendrobium nobile (assembly GCA_022539455.1). Taxonomy (NCBI): domain Eukaryota; kingdom Viridiplantae; phylum Streptophyta; class Magnoliopsida; order Asparagales; family Orchidaceae; genus Dendrobium; species Dendrobium nobile. The sequence continues at coordinate 59,852,319 of CM039722.1, read as the reverse complement.
CACCCCACCCCCCCCCCCCACGTTTGGGAGTCCCTTTCTATGAGAAATGAATGATATATTTATAGTTTTTTGAGAGTGGCATGACCAATAAATAGGAGGAAGACCAAGGGTAAATTAGTAGTGGTTTGAATGGATTGCTGATGTTGATCAATCCTTTGATCGTGGACCGTTTATTGGACATTTGAATGCCTCAATGATGTCAGAATTCGACGATCTTGAGCTCGTTGGATTTGTCTTGTTGAGCCGCTTGATTCGACTTTAAGCATGTCACGTTTGGAAACCGTTTGGTAATCCAAATTATAGTTTGAACCTTCCAAATGTGCTTCAGGTCTTTGATTTGGACTCATTGGGGCTCGGATTGAGTCGAATTTATTGTCGTCGGGTTCGTATTTCCGAGACGTTCGGTTTGACTATAAGTTTACTGAAATCCGAGTTTAGATGATCCCAAATTTAATTTTTGAAATTTTCAACTTGATTTTGCTTTGAGATTCATGCCCGATCAACATAATTTTTTTGATGATATATCAATTATTAAGAATGGGGATTACGGAGTTGCCACTAAAGATTAATTGCCCGACCACCACAAGGGTTGATTTGATATCTATTAATTTATAATAGATATGTATTAATCAACTCCCATAATTTTGATATTTCATTAATAAAAATTCAATTTGATCACCCAATAAATAATAAAATTAATTTTAGGAGTCCCCATTAAGTAAACTACTTCTTTCCAACATTAGGCCAACCATGAAGGGTATGACACAAGATAAGACCACACACAATTTATTTCATTATATATACAGTCCTTAGTTTGAGACAAAAGATAAATATTCTGTGATTATTAACCCACCATTTGTTCTTGCATATGAACCAGCATATAATTTTCACTACTTTCATAAAGAAAACCTTCAATGGATACGACAACCAATCAAATACTTGCTATTTATCTTTGATCTACTGAAAGAGCTACGATTAGGCCGCATTTGTGACGACTTTTTCTTACTATTTCTTAACTCAATTTTTTAGTACTGTTGCGTCTTGGAAAATTCGCGGCAGTAGAGAAATATAAAGATTAATGCCTTAGCTTTGTACGAAGATCCAGAACACAAGCAGATGAAAGAGATGAGGGTGTAGCGTTCATAAGAGACACCAGAGTTTTTACGTGGAAACCCCTAAAAAGGGGGAAAAACCACGAGGGCTTGGCCCAGTTTGAATGAATCCATTAGTGCTTGTAATTGATTACAAATGAAGCCCATCCTTAGGAGGAAGGCCTTAGCTCGAAGTAACAAATATACATCATATAAAATGCATTGCATGCTGGAAGTTGGAAGAATTAATGTTGATATGTTTGTTTGGGGCAACAAACCATAGTCAACGAGCGATGTAGATCGGAAGAACCATATTCGGCGGGTGACGGAGGTCGGAAGGATCATAGTCTGTGAGCGACATAGGTCAGAAGGACCGTTGTATTGCGACGGAGGTCTGGAGGATCGTAGTCACCGGGTGACGGAGGTTAGAAGGACTGTTGTTGGCAGACAACAGAGGTCAGAAGGATCGTAGTCGGCGGGCGACGAAGGTCGGGAGGACTGTAGTCGGCGGGCGACGAAGGTCGGGAGGACCGTAGTCGGCGGGCGACGAAGGTCGGGAGGACCATAATCGGCGAAGAATGTAGTCGGCAGATGACGGAGGTCCGAAGGACTATAGTCTGCAAACGACAGAGATCGGAAGGACGGTAGTTGGATGACAGAGGTTGGGAGGACTGTAGTTGGCGGACTAGCGAAAGTCCTGCGGTGTTCGGCAGACTGGTGGAATTCCGATGGCGGACGGCAAACTATGAAAGTCTGGCGATGGTCGGCGAGTAAGCGGATGTCCAGCGGCAGTCGATGAACTGGTAGAAGTCCGGCGGCGGTCGGAGGACGGGTGGAAGTCCGGCGGCGATTGGCGAACTAGTGGAAGTCCGGCGGCGGTCGACGAACAGGTAGAAGTCCGTCGGTGGCTGGAGAACGGGTGGAAATCCGGCGGCGGTCGGGAAGAACTCCGACGGCGGTCGGCGAACTGGTGGAAGTCCGTCAGTGATTGGGAAGAACTCAGGCGGTGATCGACGGACGAGCAGAAGTCCGACGATGGTTGGCAGACTGGCGGAAGTCCGGCGGTGGACGGCAGACTGGCGGAAGTCCAGCTGTGGCTGGCGAACTGGCGGAAGTTCGGCGGTGGTCGATTGACTAGCTGAAGTTCGTCGGTGGTCGGGAAGAACTCCGGCAGTGGTCGGCGGGAAATCCGGCAATGGTTGAGAGGAATACTGGCGGTGGTTGGCAGGAACCCCGGTGGTGGTCGGCTGGAACTCCGGCGGTGGTCGGCAGGAACTCCCGTGGAAGTCCGGCGATGGTCGGCGGCAAGAGAGCACCCAAATTCCTCCATTCCTTCTCCTCTTTCTCCCCCCTCTCATGAGAAGAGTGGGGGGCTATTTATAGTTTTTTGAGAGTGGCATGACTTGTAAATATATGAAGGATCAAGGGTAAGTTGGGAGTGGTTGGATGGACGGCCGATGTTGAATCCTTTGATCATGAACCGTTTGATGGACATTTGAATGTCTTAGTGATGTCGGAATTCAGTGATCTTGAGCTCGTTGGATTCGTCTCATCGAGCCGCTCGATTTGACTATAAACTTGTTATGTTTGGAAACCGTTTGGTAATCCAAATTATGGTTTGAACCTTCCAACAATGCTTCGGGTCCTTGATTTGGACTCATTTGAGCTCGGATTGAGTCGATTTTGGTGTCGTTGGGTCTGTGTTTCCGAGACGCTCAGTTCGACTGTAAGTTTGCTGAAATTGGAATTCATATGATCTTCGATTTAATTTCTGAAGTTTCCAACTTGATTTTGCCTTAAGATTCGTGTTCGATCAAGGTAATTTTTGATGATATATCAAGTACAATATTAAAAAGCTCCTTTAAGAAGTAGAAAGAAAGCTGTCTCAAATGAAGCCTAATTATTTCAAAATCAATTTTTCAACAAAGTGAAATATTTGTGCAGTAAAATATGATTACTAGTTTCCTGTCATTATTAAAAAGTATATAAATACCAGACATATGAATATTACATTTAATAACCCGCTTATAATAATCCACCCAAACACAATATATATATATATATATATATTATAACCATTGATTAAATATTGACAATCCAACTCATATTGTCCACATCATGATAAATTATTATACTATTCAAAATATTTGTATGAAGGCCAATAAAATTTTGAGAAAAATCCTAACCAACATGAGATATGGTGACACTAAGGCCTCGTTTGATTAGGCTTTTTTTCTCCGTTTCCGTTTGAATACGTCGAAATCAGTCAGTATTTACTGTTTGAAATCAAAGCTTAACAATAATTCCTTTTTAATAAACATCGTTTTTTCGGCGATTACAAAATTCTTTTCGTATCTGCTTCTTCGGTCACAAAACGGAGTTTCGGAAGCGAATTATGTCTTTTATAATAAAATCTCAAAAGCAGAACTTCTAAACAAACAATTTAAAATTACTTTCAAGTATTAATAAGCACTTTTAAAAATATTAATCAAACATATCTCATTATTGAAACTCCATTTTATTAAACGGCTTTTTCTCAACCTCCTTTTCTAAAACTCCTTTTTATGTAAGCATAAACCGAATCAAACGAAGCCTAAGGGTTTGTTTGTGACAACTTTTTTGATGCTTTTTAAAACAGTTTTTTAGTATAGAAATTTTTGACTGTAAATTTTTGTATTAAAAATTTATTTTATAAAATAATAAAAAAGTTGTCTCAAATAAAAACTTTGTGAGATAACAGCTTTGAAGAGAAAAGAGATCAATCTAAGAAAAACGAGTTTAAAAAAATTAATATAAATAATAGGGAGCTCTAAACCCAAAGGAGATTTTGGAGTATGGATAAAATCCAAAGAGGCCAAGTGAATTTTCTTAAAATCATTATTATCTTGATATGAAAATCTTTCATAATAATAATTAATAAATTTAATACAAAATCATATGAATGTTGAGACAACATGATCAATAAATTATAAATTAATAAATTTCAACAATTATAAGCAATCAATAAGAGAAAAAATTTTAGCCTTTCAACCAACAACATTAAATAAATAAATAAATAAATCAATCAAAATTCTCAAGTTGCATCAAATATATCTTTTTAATTCACTATATTATATTGACATAGAAAAAGAATGAGCCCTTTATAACTTTATTATTTAATTTTTAAATTGTTTTATTCAAAAAATAATTAATATAAAATTTTATTCAATTTATAATTTCAAAAGCTATAAGAAAAACCTAATTTAGTTCCTAATGAATTACATCTAACTTACCATACATCTGGGGTGTCAATTTTTGACACGACCCGGAAAAATCCGAGTTCGGGTCAACCCGAACCCGAAACGGGTCGGGTTCGGGTTGAACAAATCAACCCGTTTTAAAAATCGGGTCGGATTCGGAAACCCGAAATTGACCCAAAAGTGACACGAAAACTCATATTTGATCCGAAAACCCGAAATTGACCCGTTTTGACCCGAAAATCGAATATTGACCCGATTTTTGACCAGAAAATTAACAATTTTAGGTCAACTTCGAGTCATTCGTGTCGGGTCGGGTTCGAATTGACCCGAACAGTACTGGATCAGTTTCGGATTCAACCCGAACCCGATCTGCTGACCCAAATTGACACCCCTACCATACAATTTCTTGGAAGGCACTCATCGATTTATTATATTAATATTGATTGATAATAATACAAAATACATGACAGCATTATGCCAATCCTATGTACTCCCACCGGCCAGTGCCACCTCTCCTCATTCGGACGGGTGACTCTCTCTCTCTCGTCAAATACGTGGGACCCGCTCCCACCAATGACCACTTCACATGCCTTCCCAACATGGACGGCTGAGATCGCACCCACCTCCGCACTACGAATCGGAAAACGAACGGCCTCTATATCTCCGCATGTCATGGAGCAAGATCCAACGGACTCCGGTATCTTCTTTCTCTCCATCTCAAAGTCGCCGACGGCTCTCTCTCTCCGTCTCTCTGAGCTAGAAAGCCGCATCCATGGAGTCAAGCAGGGTTTGCGGAACTCTTTATTAGTGAAATCCGTCCCGTTGAATCTCTTGAGGGAGTTTTGTCTTTTCCGTTTTTTTCTCCTATTTTTGTCTACTTCAAAAGAGATTATATTCTTCTCCCTCTTTCGTGTATTCCGGAATTGAATCACCGATTTACTATAACTTTCCGAAATAGACACACTTGTTTCTACCCGATCTACGATCGATTCCGGAAATAAAGGAAAGTCAGCTGTTTTGGAACTGATTTGGGAACCCCAATCGAGGAACCCTTTCAAACTTCAAACTTTTGATTAAAAGGCGTGACCTTGCTCGAAAATGGCGGATTCAGATAACGAATCTGGTGGCCATAACAACAGCGGCGGAGCTATCAACAGCGAATTCTCATCCCCGAGGGAACAGGACCGCTTACTCCCAATCGCAAACGTCAGCCGGATCATGAAGAAAGCCCTTCCTGCAAACGCCAAGATCTCGAAGGAAGCCAAAGAGACAGTACAGGAATGCGTTTCAGAGTTCATAAGCTTCATCACCGGCGAGGCTTCCGACAAGTGTCAGCGCGAGAAGCGCAAGACCATCAATGGCGACGACCTTCTCTGGGCCATGACCACCCTTGGCTTCGAAGACTATGCTGAACCCCTAAAGCTTTATTTGCAGAAGTTTAGGGAGTTGGAAGGTGATAAGGGTGCTTCCTCCACTCAATCGCAGCAAAAGGAGGAGTTTTCCGCCGGCGGGATGATGATGATGGGGCAACATATGTATGGGTCATACCATCCTCAACATCATAATATGGTTGGGAAGGGAGGCATGGCAAGTGGTGGTGGGAATTCTTCTTCTTCGGCAGGAATTGGAAGGCAGGGAAGGGTATGATCGATGTAACGTTGTTGTTATTGCACAATTTGATGTTTTTGCTTTGCTGTACTTGTTTCTCAGTTTGTGATTGTATTTGCTTTCATCTTGATGAATTGAAATATGTATCTTGATACACTGGATTGGAGGAGGAAGGAGCCCGACAGTGTAGGATTGTTTATAAACTTAATAAACCTATTAGCTAAATCTGAATTTCAGATTGGGAGTGACGAGTGTTATTTAATCATGTATCATCTATGTCATCTTCTTCAATCTGTACAGAGTTCTTCTTCTGTTTACCATACCAAGGTTTTGAAATGGGGAGATTGGAGTTTTTTTTTTTGCAGTGCTAGTTCTCCAGAACTATAGGAAGTGAAAAAGATGTAATTAATTAATTGCCTGTTATGATTCAGTTCAGAACTTCGTTGACAAAATTTGTTTCTATGAGTATTGAGCTAAAAGTTCGCGAATTTATGACATATATGACTTCAAATTTACGCCTTTTCCAATGACTCTCAACCAGTAGAATCATTAGAACAATCAGGCGGCCATTTTTAATGAAATTGGAGAACTTTTGGCTTCTTTTGACGGAATATGGTTGCAGAAGTGGGAAATGATGAGGTTTTGAGGGATTAATTAGTGCAGAATTTGGGTTATATCCTTTAATTTCTCAGCTGAGGTATTGCCAAGTGGAAGTTTAACATGGTGGACACTGCACTTCCCACTATAATTTTGTCAAGTTTTTTTTTTTTTTAAAAAAAATTATTTACCATTTCTTTTGTTTGAAATGACTATCTTATGCGTCGCAATTGAAAATATAGTGCGTATATTTGTTCATTCACATTCAGAGAAGTTTTGTGTCCAAGCATGCAGAGATTATTCTGTGCCGACGCCAGATGCAGCTTTACTTTCAGAAGCGAATTAGTTGCAGTCATGTCAGCGGTATCAAGCAGTGCCAATCCGCAGTACCGAGCAAAAAGATGATGTGGCATGTTCTGATTGGTCTCCAGACGTCTTTCGACATCCGCTCATAATAATTTTTCCTAAGTATGAGCTTTGCTGATGACACCTTGTAGTTAAGCTTGCACTTGTATATTTTATCTGGAGATGGATTTGGATCCTCTCCATTTATCATGGCAATTGGATGGTAAAGTCATAAAATTACAGTCATTCAATGTATTTTGAATGACTGAGATTTTTATTTTTTCAAAATTAGTATATTTATGGAAAAAATAGAATCAATGTCAGCCATCCAAAATGGATTGGATGATTGAGATTTTGTGACTTTAATCTTCAATTCACATGAAAAGTGGAAGCAAATCAAATGAGAACACATTATATGAGTTGGGGATTACTCTGCCTATACAATAGATCCATTAGTTTATGTCTAATATATTATGAACTAATGGTGCACAATAGTAAAAAAATTTTATCTGGTTCAGATCTTGTGATTTTTTCCTATTTGATTTCTACGTAAAAACAATCTTATGTCTCCTATGAATTGCTCTAAATTTATCTTATTTGTGTATTATATATTGTCACACAATATTATGGCAATAAACTCTATCAATTGTTACGAATGGAGTGTGAGTGAGTTGAGCTAACATGCGAGCTAGCTTGAACCCAACTTCTTAATGAGCTTACGAGTTGAGCATTTTGAGCTCAAGCTTAGATTAAATTTTAAATATTATTCAAATTTGAGTTTGAGCTTGATGAGGCATGGCTTATTAACTTGTGAGTCAGGTCACCAGGACATTGAATTTAAATATACTATTCTCACAAGCTCATCTTCTTTTGCAATCATCATTGCTCTCGCCAATGTCATCTCTAGCGAGATCCTATCGATATTGTGAACTTTTGTTGGTAGGGTTTTGAGATTTTGGCTTAAGTTCACAAGTCGAGCTCGATGCATCAAACTCGACTTGAGTCATTTACACATAATCATAAATAATATAGCGTGCAATAATAATATAGTATTAAAAAGGGGACCGATACGCATCCAAAGTTCACGTAAAAATGAGTTATTTTTTATTTAAAACATTTAAAATGAGTCATTAATTATTAAATATGTAATTTAATTTTTAAATTAAAATAAATAAAATTAAAATAAATATATTTATAAAATATAAAAATATGTTTAGTTTGGAGCAGCTTTCGTATTGATTTTTAAAATAGCTTTCTAGTGAAAAATTTTTTATACTTAAAAACTGTTTTAAGAAATTGTAAGAAAGCTCAAAATTTTTGCACTAGAAATTTGCATCAATAAGCAATAAAAAAGTAATCCCAAACCAAGCTTTGACTCCATTTTAAAAATCAATAAAAAAGTCATCTCAAAAGAAGCCTTAGTTACGTGAATTGAGGATCAAATTGGAAGACAAACTTATCGATCAACTAAAATTATTCAATAATCCATACGATTGCAAATAAGAAGGGTTTTCCACTCTTCATTTAAAAATCTTATTACCCACCGTTGCTTGTCCGGGTGGTGAAGAGACGACTAGGCAAATCCTAGGTCGCTGATTCGATTATCTTGGCAAGCAGTGAAAGTCTTAAGTGTTGATTCGTGTAAATTGGTGTGGGTTGCATTCTAAGTCGACCGGGGTTTTCACCGGCCTAAGAACATTGCTTCCTCATAAAAAAAAAAAAAAAAGAAAAGAACTGAGCCAGTTGATTGATCAGATTTCAGTCCTAAAAATAAATAAATATATTAAATTCGCTAAATTCCATACTCGCAGAAATAAATATTTTATAAATAATATATCAATAATTGTCCAAAAAGAAAAAATCTCCATTAAATATAGAAGAAAATATTAAAAAGCCAAATTCTCATATTGAAATCGCCTCTTTAATTTATACCTGCGTTTGCCGGGAGTCGAACCCGGGTCTATTGCTTGGAAGGCAATTATCCTAACCGTTGGACTACAAACGCTATTTAATTTTATTAAGTTACTTTATTATTTTAAGGAAACTACACGCATAAAGAAGAGAGAACAAAACATGATCTAGCCAACAATAAAGACTTATTAAGCCTATATTATTATCTTTCAAAACATTTTACTGAAGAGAGAATAAAATAATAAGTATTTAATTGAAAAGAGAACTAAATCATTATTGTAATAAAGAAACTTAAATACTAATGCCTACGAAATGACCACGTCATTAAAATTTAAATAATATTTTGTTGTTAATTTTTTTAGCTCAAATATTATTTATTTATTTATCATTATTATTTTTATAAATTTCCTCCCATAATTTAAATGTATCTAAAATCTTATAAATATCTTTACCTAACTAGCTATTTAATATACTTAAATAACTCTAATATTTGATTTATTTTTAAAAGAATTCAATTAATGATAAATTTCATTCTCAAAAAAATCATAATCTAATTATTACTATTTTCTAAAATATTTATTCTTCGCACTTATAATCTTATATTAATATATTTAAATTTATGTATAATGAATTTGCACTTATACATACATCTATATCATTAAATATTTTAATAATTAGTCTAAAATCTAATTATCCTAATTTTGATTTATGTGAGCATAACATCTCAAAATTTAAATATTAATTTAATATGTTTTAATTAATTTTATGATATTACTATTAAATTTGTCAACTATTAAGTTCCAACTAAATCTAAATATCCTCTCTATATCTCATAATTTATATATATAAAGAAAATTAATCTTCCTTTCATAAAAGAATTAAGAATCTTCTAAATTAATTTTCTTAATTTATAAATTAAATTTAATAAACACAAAAAAAAATCCTTACTTTCTTTCCATACACGCGACTTCCTCTAGCCCTACCCATTGAGTTCGTTTCCTCTCTCTGGAGCTCACTCGGTCTCACTCCTCGCTCTCTTCTCCAATTTATAGAGACGAAGCCAATGACGTTGCCAAACAATGGAATCGACCCTAACCCTTCGGATTCCACGACCAAAAGATGGGGGTTGGCTCTTCGTCTTCACGCGATTTGGATCGTTCGGCTTCTGCAACACCGAACGTCTTCTTCATTTTCCTCATTTCCTGCGATTTCCTTAACTTTATCGATTTCCAGGTGACGCAAAGCCATGCATGTGCTTCTACTTCACCTTGTTCGTATTCTCGTGACTCTAGGTTACGGAACGGTCTCTTCCGTCTCCTTTTCCTTTCAATCTTCCTCACCTCGTTTGATTTCTTCACATGACGACATCTCAGGTATGTAAATATTACATGCTTATGTTTTAATGCCAAGATTCTACGCCCTAAAGCATTGTAGGTCTACCACCATTTTATAAAATTTTCCCTTAAGTTTGAGAGGGACTTTTCTATTACAAAACAAGCCCAATGCATTCTTTCACTTCAATCATAATTCTAATAATAATATTCCCATCTATTTTACCATCACTCTAAACAATAGATCCAAGATATCTTAAACAAGTACTCTTATTAATGACTTGATCCCCTAAAGTCACAATCCCCCACTAGATATATTATTACTAAGGGGCTATTTGGTATGCGGATTTAGCTGGATTTGGGCGAAATGTAGCTAAACGACCTAAAATGCAAATCCAAATCTCACGGTAAATGGAATCCGCGGTTGACGGAAAAAGAGCTCTTCTTGCGGTAAATCCCGGATTTCGCAAATCCACCGATTCGGCGGATTTAACTGGTTATTCACGGGAGAGGAAGCGGATTTAACTGGCTATTCGCGAGAGAGGAAGAAGACAAAAGAAAGCCCGAACGATTCCAGCTGTTTTCTTATCTCTTCACTCGCTCCTCTTCAGAACAGCTCAGACATCATGGTCGCCCATATGCCCTTGTCTCTACCTCTCGCTATTATAAGCCCACTGTTCAGTTGCTTGCATTCGCACATCCAGAACAAGCAGTCGCCTGTAGAGGAAACCAACGACGTGAATCAGCAGTAGGTATGATTCCTTAATCTCATATCTAATTTTTTGGTAGCATATCTACGGTTTAGGCTAATATTTGTCCGAAATTTCACCCTATTTGCATGTCCGTTTTTCCCCGTTTCATAATTATCGGCAGCTGTTCTGTTCGCACAGACCTATATTGTTTGTGTTGTGATATTTCATTTGCTAGAGTGGTGTGATAGTACGACATTGTGTTAGTAACATGACACCTGAAAAGATGTGGATAGTAGTGAAACTTACCAAAAAATAAATTGTAAACAATCATCTTTACTTTATGATCATATTAGTTTTGCACTGGATAAATCAAGTTGGTTGACAACGAATGACAACGAATCCTCAAACATGAATTACCTAGTTTCCACTCGGAACAAAAACAGTAAAATTCACTTTCCAAATGGTAACCATGCTCATTAGAAATAGTTGTTTAATAGTCTCTATTGGTACTATTAAAATGTATTATTTGAAATTTGTACAGCAAAAATAAAATTTGTACAGCAAAAATGAAATGTTTTTTGAAAGGCAAAGCGGCTCAATGGTCATCGGTCAATACTCAAGTGGATATTATGGATGATTTATATGTGAAGTTAGGGAATACTAATAAAAATATTTTGAGGACACCAAGATGGCCAGATCAGCATAATGAAGTCTTCAGAGAGTTGTTGTTCGAGCAGTATTTGTGTGGTAATATTAATGATGACATATTGTGGAGGGACATGTTGAAGGATTTGGTCGGTATACTAAATCGTCGAGTTGATGCAAACTACACTGAAAACAGTGCACATATTAGGTTCAAAAATATGAAAGCCGATTTTCGTGCTGTTTCCCAACTAGCTAATCGAAGTGGATGGGGTTGGGATGAAAATCTTCATTTGCCAACAGCCACTGATGAAATATGGGATGAGATAATCCAGGTATATTTGTTTAATATAATTTCATAATTCATTTAAAAAAAACAAATTCATGTCATTTTATATTTTACTATTTTTTTCATTAGGAGAATCCAAAGCTGGCAAAATATTGTAGTAATCCATTCCACCAATACAAAATTTTTGAGAAAATATGTGGAGATAATATTGCTGTGGGAACATTAGCAAGGTCATCCCGACAAACAAAAAAAATCAATAGAAGAAGTAGTAACATGAGGAGATGTGGAGGATGTCTTCTTGTCCGGTAACGGAATTAGTTTCGTACCAACAGATTTACAAACCAACCAAAATCTTGAAGGAGAAAACACAGAAGAACCCCAAACTATTCCAATGAGTCGTAGCAAGCATTCAAGTGATGATGATATTCGCAAAGTTAGGCGCCCGAGGAGAAGAGATGAAAAAGAAAAGTTAACCAGTGTATTAGACAAGCATTGCGTTAAAACTGCCATAGTTTCTTTAACTACTGAATTCATAATGATGCCAAGTGCGGAAGCAGAATGCCACCCTTATGTACGTTTGAATCAAAAATTTTATCCATTCTTTGAGAATGTTGTTGGAGCTATTGATGGGACTCACATTCCTGCAGTTGTAAACAAAAACTTGCAAAATCGGTATCGTAACAGGAAGGGGTTCACTTCTCAGAATGTCATTGCTGCAGTATCATTTGATAGGCAATTCGTCTATATGGGTTCCGGTTGGGAAGGATCAGCTGCTGATATGAGAGTTTTACGATGGGCAATCGAGGAAGGTGATTTTAATGTTCAAGCTGGTAAATATTTTCTAGTTGATTCTGGGTACGCAAACACAGATAAACTTATTGCACCATTCAGAAGGTATTAGTATCACTTGGCTGAATACCGTGTAGATGCTTCTCGAAGGTACTCTGTTGCACAGGAGCTATAAAATCATCGTCATGCCCAACTAAGAAATGTAGTAGAGAGGACATTCGGCATATGGAAAAATGTGAGACCTCGTTTCCTTACTGTTTCTCTCTAGATTGGATTTTCCTCCCAGGATCGTCCGGGACGATAGTTAGATCGTCCAGGCCGATCTGTACTGTTCAAAATATCGTCCTGAGAATAGTTCTGGGAACCGTCCAGGCCGATAATTTTGGTCTGATCGTCCCAGGACGATTTGGCGATCGGCCGGGCCGATCAGCTTTAGGATATAAGAAAATCAGCTCGTTTTGAAGAGAGAGAAAATCATTTTAAAATCAAAATATCTGATTTGAGGAGAGAGAAAGAGAAAGGAAAAAGAGGAAAAGCTGGGTTTTGGAGGCTGCGGAGCGCTTTTCATCCGATGCTGCTGTTGGGAAAAGTGTAGATCTCGTGGTAAGAACTCCGAACCCTATTTCTGTTTTCGAAGATATTGAGTTTTGACCGAGTTGTGCACTGTTTTGTGTTTTCGTAGTCGAACTTTTGACCTGATTTGATATTGACACAACTTTCACCGTACAACTTTTGGTATGTTATAGATATGACTATTGTACACGATTTGAGTATTTTCTACGACGATTTTTCCGGTCAGAATTGATTCTACGCGATTTTAATTGAATAGAAAAATATCAGGACTTGATCTGATTTGGATTCTATAGAATAATAGTCTTGTATTGATATCGTGGATATTCTATTGTAATTTGGAGAAATTTGGAATTTGTGCTTTTTGCAGGATTTTTGTGTAAATTTGATAGACTGCCGTTACTCTGCCCGATTTTCGTATGATTTCTGATTTGTCTGAAATTGATAGATTGAATTGATATGTGCATGATTACTGATATGATTGTTCTAGATTGCCTTAATAATGATTATTGAATTGATTATTGATTAATTGATTATTGAAATGATTCTTGAATTGACTATTGATACTGGAACACAAGTGGAACCTGGATGAACGTTGGTTGGAGATTGAATTGACCTGTACAGGATGGTGGGCCGACAGGCTTTCCTTTAAACCATTGATCATTGATATAACGATTGGGAGTCATAAGGGGTTTATAGATATGCCGACGGGCGGCCGACGGGCAATAGAGTGACGACTCTTTTTATTGAAACCAACGTATGGATATCTACAACAGCAATATGGATTCTACAACAGCAACATATCCAGTTGATTGTACTTGTTCAGTATTATTGTATTGAATGCATGCTTACTGTATTGACGTACGGATTTATTGTTTTATCGATATCTGCTTTATTGATTTGATCGGATTTACTGTTTCGTCCGGATTTATAGATTTCATTGATTAATCATTAAGCATGGATAATATTGATTATTGATTATTGATTATTGATTATTGACATTGATATGGATAGATTGGATATAGATTTTGTATAGACTCATTGATACTATTGATTCTGCATTGTATGGATTGCTACAATTGATTTATTGATAGGATAGATTGAGATTTATCGTATCGTTTTTCCGATTGATTTTATCGACTTGATAGTATAGATTTGATTTGATTTGATTGATTGATTTGATGGATTGATTTGACGGACGGATTGACTGATTTGACGGATTGATTGATTTTCTTCTGTGTACGGATTTCTTCGAGATTGACGTGGATTGATTGAGCTTGGTTTATTGATTTGTCTGCTGCTGTATTGATTGGTTTTATTGACTATGGATTTCCGTATTGCATAGATTCATTGACCATTGACTGATATAGATTTGATTGACTGACATGCATATTGATAGCATCGCCGTGCTGTGATTTCAGTTATAGGTATTAGGTGACCTGCTGGGCTTTGTAAAGCTCATTATATGTGGTTGATATTTTCAGGTCAGGGCAAGGGAGCAGAAGATAGGAATTGATCCGGATCTTCAGGTTGTTTGTCTTTTGATGATTTTGATTCTTTTGTACTCAGGATAGATTTCAGTACTGGTGATTGTAGTGTAGTTCCTGAGTATTGTACATGACCTTTTGAGATATGAATCGACTTGTATATTGATGTTTTAAATTTTATAGATGTTTGATAGATTGTTAATTGAAGGTTTTAGATAGCTCTGGTAAATTGTTGAGAAATCGATTGACATTCTTTCCAAGTTAGATCTTGGGGCGTGACAAAAAAAAAGGTTCCAAGTTCTGACTCACATGCGTCAATTTCCATGCGGTTCAGGCAGATATTGTTCTTGCATGTGCAGCCTTGCATAACTTCATCGGACCTTATCACGGCCATGATATTTACTTCACATGTCACAAACTGAAATGCATCATGACAGTGACTTGGGGGAGGTTCAAGCTTTTGATGAAGACCCGAATTTGTATGCAGGTGTTGGAGAAAGAGTACTGGGTGATGGTTTAAGACATTTAATTACAACAAATATGTGGGATGCTCGGGTAAGTCTCTCTGGTATTAAGCTTATATTCTTTAGAATATTCATAATTTAAACTTCTAACATACAACTCCATTTACAGGTAGCAAGCCAGCGAAGTCGTTCAGCTGGATAACCTGCAATTTTGAAAACATTGAAGATGGAATCAACTTTATTTTATTTGCAATTTACTTTATGTTATTGTTGTATTTCAAATGAAACTTTGTTGTATTTTATTTGAACTTTGATTGTTCTACTTTAATTAATGAAGAAATGCATGTTAAATCTTTTAATCGCCTTAAATTCTGAATTGAACAGCCAAACAGTCACACATGATTTAACTGGATTTATCATGAATGTTACCAAACAGTTTTCAGGATTTACCCCCCCAGGATTTCATAAATCCGGATTTGGAGGATTTACGAAATCATACTTAAATGAAATCCTAGATTCTACCAAACAGCCCCTAAAATTACAATCCATATATTAGTTTTACATCTACTTGAACGTAGGGCTGCAAACGAACCGAGCCGAGCCGAGTATGTGAGTGTTCATGTTTGTGTTCATTTAATATCAACATGTTCAAGTTTGGTTCATGTTTGTTCGAACTTTATTGTTTGTGTTCATGTTTGGTTCATTTAAATTAATGAGTGTTCGTGTTCGGTTCATGTTCAATTCATGTTCGTTCGTTTAGTGCTTATCGAGCTTGTTCGTGAACATATTTAACAAAAAAATTTTAACTATCAAACAAATACGTTCATGAACATATCTATGAACAAACACATTTATAATAAAAGCAATTGTCTATGTAACAAAGGCAATGATTACTTATATTTATTAAATTTATAGTCAAATATTAATTATTTTTATCTAGCTTATTCACGAGTTCAAAATCGAATACGAATCAAGATTTTATCGAGCTTGTTCACGAACTTCAAATGATGTTGTTCGCGAACATAAATGAGCTGAACGCATTAGTGTTCAAGTTTGTTTATTTAAGAATCGAGTATTTAAAATATTGTTCAAATTTGTTTGTTTAGCTAATTAAACGATCACAAACGAGCTTTAATCGAACCGAACAACGAGTAGCTCGTCGAACGTTTGGTTCGCTTGCAGCCCTACTTGAACGAAAGCTTTTAAACTGTAAGTTGACCTCCATAATTCAAGTTTACCTTTAACACCATCTCTAGTTTTATCAACAAGAAGAATTTCATCAGCAAAAAGCATACACCATGATACAACCTCTTGCAAATGCCTAGTGAGAGCATCCACAACTAAAGCAAAAAAGATATGGTCTTTAGGTTGATCCTTAATGTAATCCAACTGAAATAAGAAATTACTTGGCCAAACCACCTTGTGTATGAACACACGTAATAGCTCCTATATACACATCCTTAATGACTTGAATATAAACATTATTAATTCCTTTCTTTCCTAGAACTCTTCATAGCACTTCTCTAAAAACTTTATCATATGCTTTCTTTAAATCAATAAATATCATATAAAGATCCTCATTCTCTCTATACTTCTCCATCAAATCTCTCAATAAATATATAGCTTCCATTGTAGACCTACCCAACATGAATCAAAATTGATTTTGAGAGACATTAGTATCACACCAGAACCTATGCTCCAAAACTCTCTCCTATAATTTTAAAGTATGACACATTAACTTGATTTCTCCTTATAATTCGCACAATCTTATGCATCACCTTTTTTCTTAAAAAATAGGAATCAACACACTCATCCTCCTCTAATATAACATCTTTTTAATTTTCAAAATAATATTAAAAAGCTCAGTAAGCCATCAAATTCCTTCATCTCCTAAGCATTTCCACGCCTCTGTTGAAATATCACCAGGGCAAACAACTTTTTCATACTTCATTTTCTTTAAAGTCTCACTAATTTCGATTTTACTAATATGCCAATAAAAAGTGAAAGGACAAACCAGTGCCTAGAGTAACTAGATCAGCACTAGCGATGCAAGTCAAATTGAATTTTTGGTTGGGATAGGAAGTTAGGTGTGAAGTGACTCTAGTGTTGATTGAGTAGCACCGACGTACATTGCTTGAGAGCTGCGAGGTGAGGAGTTGTAATGGTGGTTGATCCTATGCCAACATCTGACAACGAAATGTCTAAGCTTGCCACAAATCTGGCATTCCATAGCTGATTGTATGTGATTTCTTCACCGTCCCTTTATTATGAGTAGTAAGGACTACGATGTTGACGGGAAATAGAGCTTGACATTTTTTTTTTGGGGAGAAAATTTATGACGGTGACTATGAGTTAATATTGGTACAAAATTACATGTTCTTAAAGGATATGAAGATCGTTAAAAAGAACAATATTTGAATAAAACCCGAAAGCTTGGGATCCTATCTATTACAGCAATAGAAAATCAAGCAAATGAAAAAGAAATCCAAAAAAGAGAGTCACCAACATCAATAAGCAACCAAGATAGTATCCCGAAAGCAGCTACCAGGAGCATTCAACGACCCGGAACCAATATAGTAAAGATAAGAATAACTTGCAAAACCTACAAAGCAAAATAGAGAAGAGGGACATCTCTCCCCAAAGCCACCACCCAAATCAAAAATAAAAAATAAAATCGGCCACCAACAAAGAATCTAAGAAAAATCCACTCCACAAAACAACAGAGCTACTTTCTGAAGCCTGAATGCTATAATACTGTTCAAAGACCATTTATATAAAAAATAATAATAACACTGTAAAAATCGAACAATCTTTCAATTCACATAAATGATCTAAATGGCAATGAGGACTCAATACATGCCTCCAATTTACAACCAGCTAGATCAGAGGATTTAGGCTTCATTCGGGACGGTTTTCTTACTGTTTTTTGAAGCAGCTTTTTAATACAAAAATAAAAATTTCTGTACTAAAAAGCTACTTTAAGAAACAATAAAATAGTCATCCCAAACGAAATCTTAGTTACAGAACTGATGTTTCAAATACAGAAATACAAAAGCTTGTGCTTCGCCATGTATAAAAAGGTCTCTCGAATCCAACAAGCTTTCATGGAGAAAACAATTTCCAGCCAAGCTGAAACATGTAGTTTCAGACTTCAAAAATATAAGAGAATCAAATAACAGGACAACTGCAATTCAATGCATGATACAGTCTCTCAGATAGGGTCGTTCAAAGTCGACAAACTGAGTCCATAAATGCTTATACTTACTGACAGCCAACTTCAGCCATGGCTTCATGTTGCCACTGAAGTGCAAAACCGCTGCGCTCTGTATAATCCTATCATCAATGTCGAGGTCATAGCCGAGCCCCAAAACATGCCATCTTCGATCGAGCGGCTCCATCAACCCGTAGAATGTCAGTAGCCCAGCAGGAAGCGTTCCTGTCTTCCACAGCGTTCTATGTGCATTCTGTTCCTGCCAGTAGTGATATCTTGCAGTTACATTAGCTTTCTTCCAGGCAATCAGATCGAACACATTGACACCAAATGCCCACCCACAGGCCTGCGGGTCAAACTTCGAGCTGATCAAAGGATTTGAAAAATTCAGAAATTTGTAGAACCGATGATACGACTCGAGGCAGGTTTCGACAGCTGCATTGACATTTCCATGAAGATCGAGCAAAAATAGCGGTGTTAAATCCTTCTGGACCACAACATCATCATCAAGAAATACTATTCTTTCCAGTGATGGGTATATCTCTGGAATATAGAAGCGCATGTGGTTGAGCAAAAGAACAAACTTTGGGTTCCTGAACTTGGTCTCCTCCTCAGGGTAGGCTGAAACACCACTAAAGTAATATGCTTTTGATTCTGAATACGATAGCTGCTTCAACAAAGGAGAGTAGGAAGCGTTCAGCCAATCGAACTCTTCAAGACTCTGAACTTCAAAGAAACAACCTTTATAATCGTTATTCAGAAACCAACTTGCCATCGCTTGGTAATTGATACCATCTGTGACTATGTGAAATACAAGCAGCTGAGGATGGTCTGCGTTGGAGATGGTCGAGTTCACAACAACTGAAGTGGCTATAACATTATCTGAAAATATACAGAAATGGTACAAATTTGTGTCAACAAGCATAGGTGACTTCCTATGCGTTTCTGCAAGTTTTCTCAGTTCTTGATTGCTAAACCACTCATCTAGCAGTTTAATGTGTAAGCAATGGAGGCTTTTGGGAAGAGCCTCAGCAGCTAATTGACCAAACTGTGCACTCTGCACTGTAGCTGCATTTGCACGCTCTTCAAGGGCTTGTGCATGGTTCTTCAGAGTTGTAATGGTGGTGCTGATGTCATAGTGTAAATCCTGGGCTTTGTAGATTAGCTGAGCCAGTTGAGCAATGATGGGATGAGCTTCTTCAAGGCTTATAGGCTTTCCTCGAAAAGCTGCTTGAGAAAACAATCGTTGGCAGTTCCTAATCTGTGAGCTGAGTTCCCAAGCAAGTTGGAGGTTTCCATGCTCTTTTGCAATGACAACATAAGCTTTGGATAGGGTCATTTGATCAGCCAATTGCCTAGCAAAGGATGTACTGCTCAATAGTTCTTGTGTTAGATTGAAGCTCCGATGTGCAATCTCTATGGGTTTTGGGCCCTTCTCCTGGAAGATTTTGATAAAAATTATCAACTAAATTTTAAGGTATTTGCATTTCAAGTTTTCTGATTATTAATATTTTCTGATCCTGAGTAGATAACATGCAAAGAAGGCAGTAATGAAAAGCAATATATTTTACATCTGCTTATACTCAAGAAGAAACTAATTCAAGTGCTTCATTTTTACAAAATGCAACTGGAGACATCTGAAGATTAACATGCCCTAAAGCTTGCAAGGTCACTAATAGTTAAGATCTTAATTTGCAGGGAAATTCACATGAAATGACGGATGGCATCTGAAACGATAGGCTTTTCCTACCATTCAAAAAAGGTGATCTCAGACCTGTAAAACTTTCCCAATATATATTTCAAACTTCCAAGGAAAATTCAGCCCATGTGAAAACAATAAATTAGAGATCATTGTTGAGGAGATGAGGAGTAAACACCACAATGACGAAATAAGCAAGAAAGTAAAAACAGCGGAAAAGTAGAGAACACTAGGATTTAATGTGGAAAAACTCAAAAAAGGGACAAAACTACGGAGCCACACCACACCAAGAAATCCACTATGAAAATTGGGAGAAATAAGTATAGATATCTCTTCTCTCTCTTTTTTCTTGCTTCTCTTCTCACATATACCGTTCTCAATATCTACTTACTCAAAATACAAGAGAAAGCCAAATAAAATAACCCCGAGGAATGCAACCCTTTAAAAAAAATGAGAAAGAAAACCATCCAATCTGTCTCGCAGCGTTGCGGTGTCAGTTTGGGGGGCTATACGGGGAAAAAAAAATTTCTGGTTGCAAAGAACTCGAACCCAAGCAAGGGGTAAAACCCCAGCACCCACAGCAAACACGATAAGCTTTAATGTCCGAAACAACATAACAATCAGATTGATCAACACAATCAAATTCTACACATAACAATCAATGCTACAAAATTATGATAATGTAAGTTAATTCTCACTGCAAATGGAGTCCATTTCCATACACGGCATCCACCCATGACAAACATTGGAACAAACACAAAAACCCCACTATCCACAAACCTTTATATAATTATATTCTCCTTTCTTATGGGCTATCTTGTTTTCCTTATATAATATGAATAAAATGGGTGCAACGGTGCATGGACTGCCCACTAATGCAGACTTTAGAGAGGGGTTGATGCATCAACCCCACGCTGCATTTGAAGCTTGTTTTGACTCAAAAAAGGGTCCTAAAAAATATACTAAACATTACTTAACAAACGCTCCAGACCTGCTACATTCGAATCAGCTTAATGAATTACCAGTCAATAATGGCAGTCATCGTTATATTAGCTACTTCTAGCAAGCTTGGCAATAGGAAATACAGATGACCATTTTAAATTTATAAAATACTCGTTTCTGGAATAAAACAAGTTCAAAATGATAGAAGTCATGTGTCAACGCTGGATATGTAGATCTATGTCCATTTCTATGCTAATGTGAGTTAAGTTTGATAAGCTTTTGCTATATCTATTCCTTTCATCTAAAATCATTAATAAAAATCTTAATAACTTAATTACTCACCTAGAAGCATCTACCAAAAGTACAAGGTGACTTTTTTTAATAATACCAGCTAAAAGGACTCACAAACAAAACATATACATGATTAAAAATATACAATGTGATGGACCACTGACACCCATTAAAAACTGTTCCAAACACTGGCAAAATTTTAGTTTAGTTTCATAACTTAGGATTGAAGAAATATTGACAACAAAATTGGATAGAATAAATTTGTAATAGTTGAAAGAACTAAACTAGAACAGAATGAAGTAGTACAACAGGATTAAAGCAAGCAAACCAACGAAACATGCACATAAAATAAACAAGAAGCAAAGTATTGCAAATCAAGATGATGACGATCATGTAAATCATCAAAAAAGTTTTCAATGATTTTTCAGGAAGATTGTGCCAATTGAATGAGATGTAAACCGTGCAACATGGTAAATGTATTAAATGCAAAATCTAAGGAAGCTACACTCCGATACCTTCTCAAAAGATGTCAACTCTTAAATGGAACTAAACCTATGGCATGATCATTTTGGTATCTCTTTCTCTCTCTTGTGTTGAATTAACATGATTACTTACCTTAAAGCCTTGTATGCACTTTAACTCATTTATTAAATGAGCTGTTGCATTTTTTTCTATCTCGACTTGTTTACAAAACTTACTCATCAAACTTGAGCCAATTAAAAATATTAAAGCTATGTTGATATCTCTAATTGTATATGCGTGAGAAAGCATTCGAATGAGACAAGATGGTATAAATTTGATAGACCGGTCCATGAGGGACCAGTCTAGCCGATTTAACACACGGGACCGGCCCGTGCCAAAACGACGAAGTGGAAGCGGGATTTCCGCACAGGAGTGGAGCGGAAACGGGATTTCCGCTCAGAGGCTTTCGTGCTTTCTATCCAGGTGGGGTGCATCAGTCATTAGAGAAGATTTTAGGTGGTCATTAGGAGGGAAATCAAATTCGAAGGGCTACTTTGGGATTTACCGTTTATTGTTTGCTTTAAGTAGGAAATTTTTCCTAGGGTCAGGGAGATAGAGTGTTTTCAAAATTGGGAAAGCCGAATCCTCCTCTCCAATTGAGGATACATTATATCTTGTTATTTTCTTCCGTATATTATCAACCAACATTGTTTTTCGCTAGAATTTCCACCAAAATTCTTCTAATTTTTTATTTTGAACCTTGGTGAAATTCAAATTCAGCCAAGCTAATTTTGATTTCTACAAGTGTTTCCTATCAAAATTCTTGTTAGATTTTAAATATAGTGACCAAAGTTGCCAACTTACAAACACATAGCCCTGCATAAAAGGATTTATTTTCATTTTGATGTGTAAAGTAAAAATAAAGAGCACACTTAGTTAATTGAAAGCATGCATATCATAAAAAAATATAGAGAATTTAACAACAATCATATAAATCAAAATTATGAAATGATCTATGACATCTTAAGATTTAATAAGAAAAATTATTGCCGATTGATAAAATTTATTTCAAGAAAATAATACTGTTAAATGAAGACACTAACAAAACATTATGCTTGAAAGACTGTCTTGGTAGGCAAAGCATAATTTGAGAATCCTTTGACAAATTTTAACATGAAATAAGAATATAGGTACACTGAGGAAGAAGAAAAGAGCTACCATGAAATCAATTCAACACAGCAGACCAATTCCATGTTTACAATATTTCACAAAAATGGATGTTACTAGTGTTGTAACATGTATGAAAGCATAAATGAAGGCTAATAAAACATAGTCTACACTAACACTAAATTACATGCCTTAAGAGTTTTCATTCATATATTTGTATGTATTTTATCCCTTTGTTTTCCTACTTAATTTTCATGCTGTGCATCAGTTTTGGGATATGATGGCAAATGTACTTGTAACCAGGCGATAATGAAACCTGCCTTGTAATAGTACAAAAATACAACCCGTTCTTGGGATCATTGATTGATATTGGACACAAAATTCATTAAACAAAATCCAATGAAAGAACAACATATTTTCAGAAAAAAAAAACATCTTTTTTGTATTCAATATTATGCTTTCTCCAATTACTTAAATCATAGTTTTATGATTTGGTAAAAACCTGATTAAAATGGCTTACGGTTAATTTTGATTGAAGCATGTTCGAACTGACTAAAACAATCAAGATTTGGCCCATTTCGAGCCATTTTGGATGAGAAAGGTTCAAACAATGTTAAGTTGATTTGTATTTTGAGGCTTCACGCTTAAGCCCATGCCCGCACTCATTGGAGGGCAGGAGAAAAACATTCTTTTTTACTTATTGCACAACAAGAAAAAAAGTGCATCTAAATGGTGTGTTGATGTTTTTAAAGATATATAAGATGAAGCATTAACTAGTTTTTCATGTAATTACAAAGTGACCAAAGAGTAACGAATCATCAAAAGATTACATCAACAAACAAGATTAAGCATGCACCTCTTTTTTATTGATTATGGAGATATTGAAAAAGAATATTCAATGCAAAGCTTCTAGCAACATTGCTTCTTAGAAAGGTACTTATTACAATGGTGAAAGTCTGCCCAAAATGTATGTGCACAATTACTTTGCATCGTTTGCAAAGCTTCCGAATTTTTAAACTTAGTCCTTTGTTTGTGTATGTTGCAAGCCATAAGATATTTTAATGAAATTTAAGTAGTTACCTCCACATAAAAACCTAAAACCTTAAGCCACTCACCAAAGAACCTACCCAAGCCTTTCAAGGGATTTGCAGATACTTTTTGAAGACAATATAAGCTCTGATTGATGCATAAATCTCCAAAATGGGAACAACCAAAAAAGGAATCCACAAAACCTCTCAAGAAACAAGATCAAAACCAATTACAAAGATTAGAAATAAAATCTAAAATCCAGCTTGCCGTAATTTGCTTTCTCCGCTAAAGAACCCATGAAGCACGCAAGAAGGAAAGGAGTTTACCTTGATCTGAAGCCCAGACCTGTCCTGGTGGTGGTGATGAAGAATAAATAGAAGCAAACCCCCAGCCATGAATAGACCAAGAATCCACCAGATCCAATCCGAAAGCCTCCTTCTTGCCGGGCGCCGGCTCCTCCGCATATCGCACGATCCCAAACTGCCGCCTTCGTTCTGGAAGATGTTCGCAGCTGCAAATCCAAATCAGGGTTTCTTCCACACCGCAAAATATCTATCATTCCTCCTCCAGATCGCCAAACTCTCTTCTTTCTCCAATATTCCTTAGAACCAATAACGAAGTCGAGAGACCAAATCTTCAATGAGCTCTTCGCCCTATTTCTCGTCAGAGATCAGATCGCAAAAAAATAAAAACTTGCAGCGAATAGACGCACAGCTCGAGAGGAGAGAAGAGAAGAGCCGAGGATTCTATGAAATGGATTAAATTGACGGAGGAATTGGCAGTAATCAAGAAGGAAATATAGGAGAAAGCATTGGAACATAAAGCAGAGAGTAGACGCGGCTCTTCGCTTTCTCTCTGAGTCGCCACATATCACTTACCAGAGTTCCATGGTGTGAAGTGTGAAGTAAGAATCACTCGATATTCTCGCTGGCCCGATTCTGGGACGAAGAAGACCGAAAAATCTTGATCTGAGTGGTCGATCTGGGATGCTCAATATTAAAGGTTGCATCAAATTCAGGTTTAAGCTAAGATCACAAACCAAAACATGCAACTTGCTTGGTTTTGACTGACTAATGAGAGGACATTATGATTTAATTTTCATCAAAGTAATCATAAAAATTGAACTTATTAAAAAATATATAATATTTATTCTATTAATCATATATAAATATTTTGAATTTTAATTATTTTAGTACAAAATGTCTTTATTAATTTTAAATTTATCTACAAATTAAAATCACATAATATCATAATTTTTAAATATAATAAAAATGATATGTGATGATTTTGTAATTATAATTTAGTCACAATATTCTCATAAAAGTTTTTCTTTTATGAGACAGGAGAAGCCAGCTAACTCTCCTAATTATAATTTAAAAATCATAGCACTTAAGCTTTCTATGGTATAGTTTCTTTATTATTTTTTAAAATAAATTTTTAGTACACAAATTTTTTACATAAATTTTGTACAAAAATTTGTTTTAAAAAATAGTTAGAAAGCTGTCTCAAATAAAATCTTAAGCTTTAATATATTAAAGGATGAAGTAGAATCGATCTCAATATATTTTGCTTGAACATGAAATGTGAGATTATTGGTTGTTAAGGCAATAAAGTGGTTTAGTACCTATAATTGAAATTTGAATATTAGAGTGAAGCTAGATGATACCATTGCTTGTTGAGGCAAGAGCTTGATACTATACCCCATTAGAATATCTTGTTATGATTGATTCTTTATTTACACTCTATGATATAGGTGTGTTTCCAAGATATAAACAAGAAATTAACTTATGATCAATATAATCAGTGGCTCAATTATCATTTGCATAGCTTTGGAGTGTTAAAAGACCTCTTCGTATTTACAATCAAAATTCAATTATACCTTCGAAACAATGAAGAAGTTGCTTGAGTTGGAGTCTTGGAGATAATGGCACTTAATAGGTTGATGCATATATTGACAAAGTTGATTGACTACAAGGGCTATCTTCAAACTAGTGATTGTCAAATATTGAAGTGACTCTGTGAGTTTTATGTAAGCAGTGGGGTTGGAGAAATGCATGTTAGAATCTGCTGAGGGCAGATAGCTTAGTTGGATAGGGATGGATGTATATAGAATTGAAATCCTTTACTCTAAACTTATTTTTAGATTACCTTAAGAGTTAGCTTTGCTGGCAATGGATTATCTAGATGCCCATAAAGTAATAAATTGTCCCCAAATTCTTCATGCCAAAAGTTTGGTGTAAGTTGTGAAGGAGTTTTTGGATTGCTGAGGGATTATTCCTTATTACTAAAATATCATCAACTTAAATCAATAAATATATGAGTATACCATGTTATTTAGTTAGTAGAAGAGACATATCAACTTGGATGAACTAAAGATTCCTCTCTCGTGCTATGCTAGGGTTTTCCCTAGCTCCTCTATGGGGTGTTGGCACCCTCTTTGCGGAGCAAATCTCAGGGAAGCTTTTCCTTTTTCTTTGTTTCCTTCTTTGTTGCTTTCTGGTTTCTCGTTTCTTCGTACTTCGTCCACCTCCAGCATTATAGGCCGGAATGACGGCGAATCGCCTTGTCAATCAAGGTTTTTTGATGGACCGACAAAATCTACTTTGTTTCTTGACGCACTTTTTAGTAATTCCTCAAATACGCGATTTCCTGAACTAAAAACTTCTTCGTTTCGTGGTTTCCCCTCACTGTGGATCTCAGAAGAAGAATTTCTTGTGCTAGCGGTGTGACGCTCCAGGTGTCAATAGTGAAAGGATTCGTCTGACAGTCTTGATCAATCTCTTCTCTTGCTCCATAGTTGTGACCTGAAATTGTTAACCACATATAATGAGCTAACTAGCCCAGCAGGTCACCAAAGCCTACAACTGAAATCAAAGCACGATCGAAACGATATGCAGGTCAATCAAGTCAAGTCAAAGCAAGTCAAAAGACTATGATCAATGAATCTATGCAGATACAGAAACCAAATCCATACAATGAAATCGTCAGGTCAATTGAAATCAATACAATCAATTCAATAAAGAAATCTATTAAGCGATAGATCAAATCCATACGGCAACAATCCATTCAATCAATCAATCAATCAATCCATTCAATCAATCAATAATCGACACGATGAATCAGTGTATCAATAGCATATCAGAATCTGTCGTATCAATAGTATCCATATGTCCATATCATATCCATATCGATGTCGATGTCGGTATCTATCAGTCGATACAATCTATATCAATGTCAGTGTCAATATCTATGAATCAATACACAGAATCCATATCAATATCAGTGCCGGTGTCTATGAATCAACACAATCCATAGTCCATAATCCATAGTTCATAATCCATAATTAAGTCGATACAATCAATAGCAATGAATCAATGCAATCACAATAAATCCGTCGATGAAATCCATACGATACCAATAAATCTATAAATCCATATCAATATCAATAAATCAAATCCGTACGCATACAAATCCATACAATCTATATCAATAGTCTTACTGAACAAGTTCAACTGGCTATGTTGCTGTTGTAGAATCCATATTGCTGTTGTAGATATCCGTACATTGGTCTATCAATAAGAGTCGTCACTCTTCTATGTGCCCGTCGGCTGCCCGTCGGCATATAAACTCCTTATAACTCCCATCTATAGATCCATAGTCGATATTTAAAGGAAAGCCCGTCGGCCCACCATCCTGTACAGGTCAATTCTATCTTCTACCAATGTTCAACCAAGCTTCACTTGTCTTTCAGTATTCAATAGTCAATGCAATAATCAATATAATAGTCAATTCAAGGACAATATAAAGCAATCACATCAATATTCAAATGCATATCAACTCAATCTATCAATTTCAGACAATTCAGAAATCATACGAAAATCGGGCAGAGCAACGGCAGTTTACGGAATTTACACAAAAATCTCCAGAAATTACAGATCACCAAATTAATACAGAACGTGCACAGCAACATTGTAAGACTAATCTTCTACTGCACAAACCAATTCAGACATCATAATAATTTGCAATCAAAATAAAACTCCGCAGAATCAAAACAGACCAGACGAAATCTTCCAGAAAATACTTAAAACGTGCAGAATAATCACATCTACAACATACCAAAAGTTATGCGGTGAAAGTTTCGTCAATACAAAATGCGACGCGTTTATCGGTAACGAAAACACAAATCTGAGCACAGAAATATCAAAACTCGAAATCTTCGAAAACAGAAATAGGATTCGGATTCCTTACTGCGAGATAAACAAATCTTCTAACTGCGTCGTCGGACGAAAAGCGCTCCGCGGGCTCCAAAACCAAGCTTCTCTTTCTCTTTCCTTCTCTTTCTCTCTCTTGCCTTCTCCTTCTCTCTCTTCAAATGAATCCAAAATATCTCAATCGGATATTTATCAACACTGATCGTCCCGGACGATCCAAAATTCGTCCCGGGACGATTTGCCCTCTGGCAGAATTTCGTCCAGACGAAAATAAATAGCGTCCGGACGAAATTGCTCTCTGGACGAATTTCGTCCCGACGGTTCGTCCCGACTGCTCCAGGTTCGTACAGACGAAAATGACAGATTTCTTCACAATTTTCTTCAGTTCGTCCCTTACTAAGTCCATTTCGTAATGACTGACAGCACTAAAAAAAATCAGCTTTTTAAGGGGTTTTACAAGCGGCTCCTTTACAATATGCATTAGTTGGCTCTTTCCTTTCTAGGTGACCTTCTCTTGAAGCTATACGTAGGTTCTTCTTCAACTTTAAGCTTAATGTTGATGTATCCATTACTTTGTTGGATCAGAATCATATTTTGGTTAAACTGGTTAATGATCTTGATTATAGTAGAATTTTTTGACATATATCTTACTTAGTTAATAACTGCTATATGAAATTGATCAAATGATATCCTTTTGTTAACATTGGAGTGGAGTGTCTAGCGACCACTATTTGGATTGCTTTCCCTAACTTCCAGCCAAACATTTTCTCCCCCCGCATTCTTCATGGTTTGGGTTCAATTTTTGGTCGACTGTTAAAGGTTGATAAAGCTACCTTGATTGGTTATGTCCCTTAACAAAAAATTACCCTGATAAAGTGTGATTAGATCTTGAGAAATTTGGATATATCCAGCATGTTGTGATGGAGGTTTTCCCTCCTTTTTGTGGTTCCTATAAAATTACAAGGTGGTTTGACCAAGTATTTTCCTATTTTGGTTGGATTACATCAAGGATCAACCTTAAGTCCATATCTTTTTGCTTTAGTCTTGGATGTTCTCACTAGACATTGCAAGAGAATGTACCTTGGTGTATGCTTTTTTATTGATGATATTCTTCTTGTTGATAAGCTAGAGAGGATGTTGAAGGTAAACTTGAATTATGGAGGTCAACCTTAGAGTCTAAAGGTTTTCACTTGAGTATATCTAAAATTGAATATATTGAGTGTAAATTTTAGTAGCAATAGACCTAGTGAGGGGATTCTGTGGATTCTCCTGTCACTATGTTATAATCATCAAACAAGAGTTTTTTTTATGTCACTGCTTCGTTTATTTCAAATGATGTGTTGAAAGATAAATTGGCAATTAATTCAAATCAAAATGACTGGCTTGAGGAGTCTCTCTCCTCACCCTACATGGGTGTTGGGGAAGATTTTTTTGGGCCAGATGAGGATGCTCAGGCAATGTGCAATTTGAATGTGAACCATATTGTTGAAAAAACTTTAGCAAGTGTGAGGAAAACATCGTAGAAGGAAGACAAAAAGGAAATAGTTTTTTCTTTTTTTTAATTTGGCTTGGGTTTTGGTTTTTTCTCTTTGGTTGTGGCCTTGTGGGTTCACTGTGGTTTGGCCGATTTTGCTGGGTGGACTTGTTGTGATACTGGTGCTTGGCTTGGGGGTTTCTTGTTGTGGTTTGTCTTTCTTTTGCTTTGCTCTGTTTATTAACCCTTCTTCTGGGTAGTTGCGACGCCCCTTTTGCAGGTTCATTTATGCTGGTTTGTTGCTTATCATGGAACTTTTGCTATTTGCATGGTTGTCTTGATCGGGTGTCTGCTTTCTTTGGGTTCCTCCTTGACCTTTGATCTCTTTTGGCCTATCTTCTTTTTCTGTTGTTGTTTCTTCTCTTTGTTTTTGCTTTTTTTTATTTTGTTTTCTCTTGTAATAGATTTAATCGATGGCTCGTAGGTTTTGTTTCAAATGATGTATTTTTAAAGAGCTATTGATTCACTAAGGAATTGTGACCTTCTTTTTATTTAACTCGTAAGCCCCATTGTGAGGGTTTTAATTAAAAAAAAATCTTGGTTGAACTAAAAATCATTGTGAAGGAGATTGATTTGAGAATATACTAAATCACTGGAGGGTTGCTTCTTTAAGCTCATTGATAGTTTTCTTTAATATGCAAGCATAATTAGGATTTGATTAATCAATTAAGTTGGGTGGTTGATGCATGTAAACTACATCATTGAGCTTTTCATGAAGAAAGGCATTGGACACTTCAAGCTAAAGTACCTCCCAATCAAGATGAAGAGCAATGACTAAGAGGATCCATATGGTTAGCATTTTTACCATTGGACTGGAGGTCTCAATATGATCCATATAGAGCAATATTTTGTATTATAGTATTGTGTAACAGGGTAAGCTTTATATTTAGCCACACTATTGTCGACATGAAAGTTGGCTTTGTGGGTCCATCAACATCCAAGGATGATCTGGTTGCTTGGTGGAGGCATAAGAGTCCATGTGGCTTGGCGTTGAAGGGCTTAAAATTCAATGAATATGGCTAAGCAACAATCCTCATATTGAGATCTCCAATCCTATGGCTTTGAAGGGCTTAAAATAAATACATCTTTGATTTGTATTTTTTCATTAAGAAACTTTAATTTATTAGAAATTCTGCTGTTCTTGCTTGAAATACAAATATTATTCTCTAAATTAACAAAAGCAGCCAATTTTATCAGCTTTACTCTCTTTCTCCCTGCTTTGTTAGCATTACTCATCAACTACAGCTTCTGCAGCACAGCTTGAATTCCATGTTGCGGTCTGCAAGTGAGTCGAGACACCGGAGAATGAACATAAGCTGGTGATAGACCGAAGGAATATCTCTGCAGAATCATGGACAAAGCCAGCTTGGCCTCCAGCATTGCCAACCCCTGTCCAACACATATTCGGGGACCGACGCCGAATGGAAAGAAGGCGGCGCCGCCGTTGGCAGTGGCGGCGAACCTCTCCGGCAAGAAGAGCTGCGCATCATCGCCCCATATACTGAGATCATGGTGAATTACAAGCGGTGAGATCTGTAACTGCATGCCTTTGGGGAGAAGAACATTGCCTACTCTGCAGTCTTTTGCCACTGTTCTCAATATGTTGAGTACTGGCGGGTAAAGTCTCATCGATTCGCTGAT
This sequence comes from Dendrobium nobile, assembly GCA_022539455.1. Taxonomy (NCBI): domain Eukaryota; kingdom Viridiplantae; phylum Streptophyta; class Magnoliopsida; order Asparagales; family Orchidaceae; genus Dendrobium; species Dendrobium nobile. The sequence goes on along the minus strand of CM039722.1, from coordinate 59,821,077 downwards.
CACCATTGTCATCTGCAATTATTGGTTCATATAAAAGACTCAGGCTTTGTTTGGGACGGCTTTCTTTTTGTTTTTTAAACCAGCTTTTTAGTATAAAAATTTAGATTCGATTTATCACCTTTTTAAGCTTGGCAATGGAGGCAAAATCCTCAGAAGTCAGGCTTCGATCTCCAAAAAGCTGCAAAACCTCCGATCTTACCTTTTCCTGCCAATCTGTGTTGATGGCCAGAAGAAGAGCAGTCCATGATAACATAATAGAAGTGGTTTCTTGACCTGTAAAATAGAAAGTCTTGCATTCATCAATAATATCATCAAGAGTAATGCTTTCATTCTCACGATGTGCCTTCATCAGTGATCCAAGAAGGTCATCTCCATTTTCCTTTCTTTCTTCCCTTCTCTTTATGAGTTTCAGAATCGATTCCCTTATGTCCCGTTCGATCTTGTCTGCTTCCATATCATCTTGATTTGGCACAAGCTTTCTAAAACAGAGCATATCAGTTTTTATAAAGATCCAAATTAATAATAAAATGAAACTTGCACAGACCTGAAGAAAGGCAGTCGAATTGCCTGAAAATTTCTTGCACAAATTGCAGTCAGCTCATCTATTTTGATAAATATCCTCTTCCCTTCAATATAGCTGCTCCCAAATGCAGTCCTTGAAATGATTTCTGGTGTAAGGATGCAAAATTCTCTGAACAAATCAATCTCCTTTCCTTCAAATTTAACCCATTTTTGTAGCATGGATTCAACTGAAGATACAATTGCTGGAATCATTTCCTGAAATCAAGAGTTACATTAAATAATTGAAGTAGAATATCTTGAATTAAAATTTATCTAAAATAAAAAGGCAACCTTGAGGCTCTCAGAACGGAAGGCATGAGTGGCCAACTTTCTCTGCCTCACCCATTTTTGGCCGCTGGAAGTCACGAGCCCATCACCAAGCAGCTTCTTCATAAACTCCGGCGGCTCGTATTTTGGGAATCCTCCTTCTCTATCACTCAATATCTCCTTCACCAGCTCTGTTTCTCCAACCACAAGCCTCGGCGTTGACCCATGCCAAGTAAGAACATTTCTCCCTTATTTAACATGTAAAGACTTGATCTCATTAAGAAACAAAGAAAAAAGACAGATTTTCTAATAATAAGTTCAAATACCATAGAGTTTGATCCACGAATGAAAGTGAGGCTGAACTTTCGGGAGTATGTTATGTGATAGCTCCATGGGCGTATTCATGGATTTCTCCATTAGCTTGTTGGCTTCTGATGTGCTCCCATGGAAGAACTTGTAAGGAGGGCCTCTGATTCCTTGTGCTTCCATTGACTTTGTTATTCTGATCGGATCCCAAAATGCTCTCTTGAGAAATCGCAGTACATATGGGAGAAGAATTAGGCTAACAAGAGCGAGCATCAGATTAATTCCATGGAGATTGGCCATAACTCTGTGGAGAAAGATCTTAGTTTTTTGACTGGAATCACATGTGAGTTATATTATGCAAGAACTGTTGTCTCTCCCTTTCACTATCTTAATAGTTGTTTGATTACTCAATTATAAGTGTTATGCTAATATTAATTAAGAGCATTAGCAAAATGCCAACCAAGTTTATCTTATTAATTATATTCCATAAGGCTATGATACATACATATAATACAAAAGAAATATTCGTTTTAAATAATGTGAGCTATTTGACCTCTCAAAGGATACTTCCTAAACAGCCAAATTAAAGTATCCGTTTATTTGACACCGGCCATCCATCTTCTTGGTACACACGACAACCAAAATTTTGACACCTCGTCTGTTTTTTTGGAACAGAGTATCCACCCGCTACCACCCTGAAAGGCCGTTTGGCGGCGTGACTAATCTTCGGCTGACCTACAAGAGATACCCACTTGATTGGGTCCCACTAAGAGGTGTTACGGCTCGAGGGGAATTGAGCATGGATTGGGGGGTTCCCAACTGTATTCGCCCACCAACAATACTAAGCATTAATGGTAGGGGTGTCAATTTGGGGTCACGGATCGGGTTCAAGTCAAACTTGTAACTAACCCGACACTATTCAGGTCAATTTGAATCTGACCCGTTTTTTCAAACGGGTCAATTTTTCAGACTCGAACCCGACTCGCTTTGGGTTCGGATCAATCCGGCCCGACTTGAATGACCCGGTGCTAATAAAAAACTACTAGTTTTTGGGTCCAAAAGGTCAATCTCCACTTTTCAGGTCAAAAACGAGTCAATCTCGGGTTGCTGGGTTAAAAACAAGTCAATTTCGGGTCAACCTGAACCCGACCGATTTCGGGTTCGAGTCAACCCAACCCCGAAATTTTCGGATCTGATTCGGGTCAAATTTTTGGGTCGGGTCCAATATTGACACCCCTAATTGATGGGTCCTCACATTTTTTTTAATAGTAGAATGGGACAAGAGATCTATCTCAAGAGACTAGTTAGCTTATATTATATTAGAATGGGACAATAGATCATCTCCTTCTACCTTTTTTCCTCCTCTATTCTGCCGATCAAATTTTGGCCGTAGATGCGGGCATTGGTTGGGTGGTGAATAGGACTAAGGCTACGTTTAGGGTGACTTTTTTGCTGCTTTATTTTTTACATAATAATCATAATTTTATTTGGCTACTGATTTATTATTGCTTTCTTATTGTATTGTAGAAATTTTTGTTATGAAAATTTATTTTTTACAGCAAAAAATAGTTAAGTTGTTTTCTTCACAAAATAATATAACTAATTTTATAAAACACTACAACTATTCCAAACAGACCCTAAGTGATAAAGTGCGTTTGATGAACAATTTGATGCTTGTTTGTTATGTGCAACTTCTCATACTCTAATGAATCGATTGTACTTATCGCATAAATGAAAATTATTGGATTAGGTTATGAATAGAGCTAAGTGGCTAAGGCTTCTTTTGAGACGGCTTTCTTGCTGCTTCTTAAGTTTTTTAATATAAAATTTTTAATTTTTAAAAATTATTTTAAAAATTAATAAAAAAATCGTCCCAAACATAGCCTAAGTTTCTCTTAGATTTCTGAGGACACTTACATACAGCTTTCTTTGAGGATTCTCTCCCTGATTTCTAAAGGCAAGCACAGTTTTTTTTTTTTTTTTTAATGAAAATCATTCCTTCTCCGTAGTTCTCCGGAGTTTGATTTCCAAAAATTTTTTGTTACATTGCTTTATTTGTATGACTAACCCTACTTAACCCTTCAATATGGGAATAATAAATTGGGCAGTTCATAAAAACATATAATTTCAAGATTTGCTTCACAGTTCCTTTTTCTCAACCCTATTTCGCTTCCCTTGAAGAGGGAAAAAGCCTAGACGACTTGCTAAATTCAGTGAATTTTGACCAAACTATGAAGAGTTATAGCTTAAAATTATATCATAGAGTTCAAAACAAGCATGAAGCCCATCTACATCCTGTCATAACCTCTTGGGAGTTGTTGGTTGTAACTATCATTTAGGGCTTGTTTGGGATAAGTGACTTCTTGCTTTGTTTTTTTGAGGCCTTTAACACAATATCGTTTGGTTACTATTTTTTAGTAACTTTTAAGTAATTTTTGTACCGGAAAACTACATTTTTATAGAAGCTTTAAAAATTTTACTTTTCCTCACAACAACTTTATAATCACCTTTACAAAAAGATTTAGTTGTCTCAAACAAATCCTATGTGACACCTGCAAGTTCAGCTTTAGGGTTGTTTTCGGCCATAAGCCCAGTTCAAAAATTTGTTCTAATCAATGTTGGTCACATCCTGCCAATCTCAATTTGAAAAAAAAAAATATGATTTTTTTTTTTAATTTTTTGATCAAAATTTTTTTTTATGTTAGCAAAAAATACATATAACTTTACGCTGGTAAAAACTTTCACCGCGTAACTTTTTATACGTTATAGTGGCTCAGATTACGAATATTTTGAATATTTTTTGAAGATTTTACAACATGGGTTTTAGAATTTGTGTGATTTTTATTTAATAAAAAATAATTTGAACTTTAAAAATATAGTACGATAAAACTTTAAAATATTATTTTATACAATTCATGTCAATTTAATTATTTTATTAAAAATATGCATTTTTTCCTAATATGGTCTTCTGTTACCCGTCGTCAGAGAAAATTGTATAATTCTAACACATGCTCAATTTCGCCTTAACTGTTATAATATGATGAAAAATGTGCATATGTGATAAAATAATATCTGATGGGTCCTAAGGGGTCGAATCCTTTGAGTTTATGTTTGTGTTAGAGAATATTTTTATGCCTATAAAATATGTTCGGATGATTATAAAACATATTTTAGTGCTTACAGGCATGTTCTAGTGTTATTCATAAAAGAGAGTCATAAGGTGTTATAATCTTTTGAGATTCTGTTTGGGTCTAGTATGTACTGCTCTATAATATGAATTGTAGTTTATTCATTTGTTCAATATTTTTTTTTATATATAATTGGATAACTAATATGATTGTATTACATTTTTAAGTATTGTAATTTATTAGATTGCATTTAACTAATTCTAAATATTCAACAAAATATTTAATAAAAAAACTTTGAAAAATTAAATCAATTTGTGGCCTACTGAGCTTTTCTAGCTCACTTTGGTTTTGCATTTTATTTTCAAGCTTTGGGAAAGTGAAGGAGCTTGTAGATTAACAATTCAAGATTGGTCAAAGTTTAAATGTATTTTCCTATTTTGAATTTTGTACAATCTGACTAGTTTATTATTCAGTTATGTAGCTTCTGCATGTTGACATGTACTGTAGTTTAAATACATTTTGATGAAATAAAAGAAATCTTATGGAAGAGTTTATTTTCTATATTTAAATATTTTAGTAGCTATGTAGTCTGTAGTTTATTTAAAATAAATATTGGAAGAGAGCACCTGAAATTTTCAAAACTAGATATTAGGATTTATCTATCACAGCTCAACATGATAGGACTTGTCTTGGTCAGGTTAGATTATGACACCCTAAACCTTTTGAATTCCAATTTAATAAATCTTTTTAGGGTGAAATTCAATAAAGTTTCTAATATGATAAATGTTAAATCCATTTAGATCTTGAAAATTTGTTTGGTTACTTATTGGGCTTTAAAAATTTAGATCATAATAAAATTAGTAACTATGATTTTATTTGAGATAGTTTTCTTACTGATTTCTAAAGCAATTTTTAATACATTTTTTTTAAAGCAACATAAAATTAGTGAGAAAAAATTGTCTCAAACGAAAACTAAAACTTAAACAAACAAATAAAAAAAATATTGTCTTTCAATAATGAACAATAAATATATATAGCATATATAATAATTTATCTAAAGTAATATTGTTGAACAATTCCACTTCAAAATGCCTCTAAATATGCACCACAAAAAAGAGTTAAATACCATTGAACATTCTCCATTAGCTTATCACTCAAAGAGCAAAATTTCATAAAAATAGTGAGCTGATCATTTATTAATTTAAAATTTTTAGTGATAATTAAATTATTATTTAATTATTACTTAATAGCCATATAATGAATTCTAATCATTTCTATTGAGCTAATTTAAATAAAATTATAAATAATAATGTGAATCGATAAACAAACTATTTTATTTTTCATTGTAGAAAATAATTTTATTAGCATAAATTGATACATTTTATATCGAGATGCGACTATTTTATTACAACTGTAATATATTATCCTTCCATATAATTATATTATTAGATATTCATAAATATATCCTAAATAAATCATTTGACTAATAGTTTAATTGTATTATCTAATAATCTAGTTATATTTGTCTTTTTAATATAATTATATAATCTAATATTTTGATTGTATTAAGGGATAACGCATGATGTGTGAAATCAAAGAAATGTTATAAGATTAGTCCCATTTATATGCAAAACATATATTGATATCATGACTAAATTATTCTTTCCTAGAATTTGGTATATTAGGCTAGTGGTATAATTATAATTTAATATAAATTATATTTTAGTGGTAATAATTAATTAAATATAGTTTGAACTTGGTTTGAAGAACTGTCATGCTAAACAATAGTCAAAAAAAAAAAAAAAAAAATGGAATTAATTTTTAGGGCTTGAAAATTGGGATAAAAATTTTATTGTGGGAGCTTTTTTATTATAATTATTATTATGAGTTTTTATTAAATTTTGGCATAATCATATTACAAGCTTAATATTATTATCAATATATTTATTTAATGCTTGAAATCAAATTCACCTCACCATGCATAACTCAACAAAGGAATATTGAGAGGTAATTTATATTTTCTAAAAGATTAATTTTTGTGAGTTTACATGAAGAATAATGTAGCAAGTTTGAAAAATGACAGCCAAATCTCATATTTTTCATACATGGTGACTTCCAAGGATGAGAATAGAAGTTCAAAGCAAGAAAAATTTATGGTGGTTTGACCAACTAGAAAGAATTGCTGCCAATATAAGTTCTCATATTTTTTATATATTTTTTAATAATTTGGCCAACCCTCTAAATTCTAGATTAATTTTTAAAGATAGAATTATAATTTAGTATTTCTTTTATGAAATATTCATAGTGTTGTAAGAACACAAAAGCAGATTCCTGTTTTGAATTGTATTTTTTGGATAATTTTGTCACAAATAATTATTTAGAGATGTATTAAATTTAGAATTTTCTTTGGAGTATATATTTACTATTAGGGCATCTCCAACCGAAAAACTCATTTTCCACTCCAAAATGTATTAAAACTTCAAAATGCAGTAACTTGCCTCCAATCGAACATCATTGTCTAACATAAAAAAATATTCCTAGTATATCATTTTTCATATTTTATTATATTTTTTAATCATATATTAATATTTATAAATTTTAAACCTATTATAATTTAAAAATTACGTTTTTTTTTCTCAATAAAAAAATGGGATATTAATATGTCCTAAATAAGCAAATATATATTTAATAAAATAAAAATTATATTAGAACACATAAATATAAACGAAAAAAATGCAAGAGCAACTAAATATTAGAATTAGTATATTGATCACACAAATGATCAATCAATGCATTTCGTAGTACAATGTGTGCATCTTTATTCCCGATTTGTTTATGGCGAGCAATAAATTTTGAAACTGAGTATTTTCATCCACCAGTAATTCGACTTCTGGGGATGGCGCTTCTCTCGCAACTTGAACAGGTTCAATAATATTGCATTCATCTTCGATTATCATTTTATGCAAAATTATGCTTGTAGTCATTATATCATGCAGCACATCTTTGCTTCAAATACGAACATATCCAAACACAATTGCAAAACGAGATTGGAGAGCTCCAAAAGCATGTTCCACATCTTTTCTACATGTTTCCTGTTTTATTGCAAAATATTGTTTCTTCGGAGTTCGTGATTCCTGAATATTTTGCACAATGGTGGCCACTACAGGAAAAATGGCAAAAACCGGCGGTTTTCACCGGCGGTTTTCACCGGCGGTTTATAGACCGCCGGTATTATCGACGGCTTCGCCGGCGGTTAAGCCGTCGGACATTAACGACGGCCAAATCGGCGGCTTAGCTACGATACGCCGCCGGTATTACCGACGGTCTATAAACCGCCGGTAAACCGCCGGATATCCGGCGGTCTAAACCGCCGGTGATAAGTGGTTTTGTTCTGGCGGTCTAGACCGCCGGAAAACTGCCGGATATCAACGTGAACTGGCGGTTTGCCGGCGGTCTACACCGCCGGTGATAAGTGATTTTTTTCCGGCGGTCTAGACCGCCGGAAAACCGCCGGTAAAAGCCCTAATACGAGCCCGCTCGCCCCGCTCATTTCATTTTCGGTCTTTCCTTCTCTCTCTCGGTCGCTCGCTCTATCGTCTCCTCCGCTCGTCCGATCAGCCCCCGACGAAGGAACTCCGACCGCCGACCCCATTCCGTCCGCCGCCGACCCCAGTCTGACCGCCGCCGTCCCCAGTCCGACCGCCGCCTTCCCCAGTCCGACCGCCGCCGACGAGTTTACTCCGACGCCCGACCGCCGACCGATTCCGACCCCAAACAAACCGATTTCTATTTTAAGGTTATTTTTTATGGTTTTTCTTTGATTATTTGATGATATTATATTTTTAGTTAATGGTTTATACTTTAAAAATGTGGGAGAGAGTTATGGTGCATAGGTTTAGGTGTGATACTAATGTTTCTCAAAATCAATTTGGATTAATGCTTGGTTGTGATGCAATGGAAGTCATACATTTTTTGAGAGGTTTGATGGAGAAATATAATGAGAATAAGGAGGATCTATATATGATATTTATCTATTTAGAGAAAATATATCTTAATATTCCAAGAGAAGTGCTATGGAGGGTTCTTAAGAAGGAAGGAGTTAATAATGCTTATATTAAAATCATTATTGATATGTATGTAGGAGCTATTACTTGTGTTCAAATACATGGTGGTTTGATCAAGTATTTTCCTATTTCGGTTGGATTATATCAAGGATCAGCAAGAAGTCTATATCTTTTTTGCTTTACTCATAGATGTTCTCACTATACATTTGTGAGAGGATGTACCTTGGTGTATGCTTTTTACTGATGATATTCTTCATGTTGATAAGACTAGAAAGGGAGTTGAAGGAAAACATGAATTAGTTGTAATAGACCTTGTGAGGGGATTATGACATTTGGTGATCAAGACATTAATAAGAGTTGACTTGGTCAAATTGACCAAGTCGAACCCCAAGACCCTCTCCAATGGGTTGAGAGAGTCGAGTCGAGTCTCTTGGGCCTAGAGGGGGAGGGTATATGGCATGGGTTCACAAGCTTTTGCTATTGAGGGCAGTTCATACACCTCTGCATTTCATGATCCAAGTGGAGCTGAAGAATCTGTAAGTGAGAGGGTTGCAGCACTTACTAGAGAGATTGAAGAGATGAAAAGGGTTCAAGCTAGAGAGATTGAAGAAATGAGGAAGGCTCAGAATGAAATGCAAGCAGAGTTGCAATCCTACAGAGCTGGAAAACAAAGGAAGAAGGACCAACAGGAGCAGCCATCTGCAGACAGTGAGGATACCGATGATGATTAGATATTTATTATGTTTGATGAATGTATTAATTAGAACTTGTGAACTTCTGAACTTGTGATTGTAGCATTATCATGAACTATCTTGTGAATTTGTGATTGTAATGTTGTGATGAATTTTTGATTTTGTTTGTATTTTCTGGTTGTGATGAATATAGCGGCGTGTTGCCCAACATATATATGCTTTTTCTGCAGGTTTAGACTTTAGGGTGAACCTCCCTCAAATAGAGGGGATGCTGTCAATTTTTTTTTTCAGGTGCTACAGGTTTCCGGCGGCTAACCGGCGGTTTAGCCGCCGGCAACTACGATACCGGACGGACAAGATAAAGCCGCCGGTTATATTATTAAACCGCCGGTACGTACCGGCGACTATCCGACGGCCGCCGGCGGTTATACGATGGACGCCCGACGGTTTAAACCGTCGGTAATACCGACGGCTCTAACCGCCGTCCACCGGCGGTACCTTACCGGCGGTCTAACGGCCGGTAGACCGACGGTTAAAATTCCGTTGATCACCGGCGGTATTGCCCGCCGGAAAACCGCCGCAAAAATAAACCGCCGGTAACAAGCCGTCGGAAATGGTTTCCTACGCCGTTTTTACCGGCGGTTCACAAACCGCCGTTAGACCGCCGGTAAATTTAAAAACCGCCGGTAAATCTACACTAACCGCCGGAAAAAACCGCCGGTTTTCAGCGTTTTTCCTGTAGTGGTCCCATTTTGGATTTATATTATCAGCCAAATAATAACCCATGTTATATTCTTTTCCTTGAATGATGTAACGACAATGAGGAGCTATCTTGAGTGAGAATGGAGAATATGTGGGAAGACTCCAAAAAACATATCAATCCGATCAACTGCATATTCTCATGAGCAAGATAAGCTCTTATGCAAAATGATATCATGTAAATGGAAGGATTCCTCCTCTCTTTTGGAGCTGCTTTGAGAAGGGCTCTTGTTGCAAAATAGTGGCTTTTTCGCTGGTTGTTTGGTATGCTTTGCCTGCGGGTAACGCCTTGGACTATGATGTACCCTTGTGCAGGCACCCTTGGACGGCCCTTTGGGCAACCAAGGAAATTCGATACGATACAAATCTGACCCTTTTGAAAATTCTGAGTCCATGCATCTCTATTATGGCGCTGTTTTGTTTCAGCACTTACGAGTTTTTTGTGATTTTTGTCCCTAGGTATTCTTCCCTGCCGAGCTATTTTGTTACAGCGGATGGGTGGAATTTTTGCTATCATCCTGTATTCATTTTTTGTCAATTAAAGGATGTAATTTTATTTTTTGGGTTCTCTTAGAGCCTGCCTACTTTTCTTGAGGCCTTTGTTTTTTACTTGTAATCTTTTCTTTGATTAATATACGAGATAAGCCCAAATTTTCTTAAAAAAAAAAAAGAAGTTTTAAGAAGTAGAAAGAAAGTCGTCTCAAATGAAGCCTAAAAAAACATGATATCATGAAATAAAGTAATTTTCATCAAATTATAAGGCAGGAGCCCTTCGTTATTTTTTTATCACTTATAAGTCTTTGCCATTTTATTTTATTCATCAAGGAACTAAACTTAATTAAAACTTTGTGATAATTGGAAAGGAATATACAATTCCTTAAATTAACAGCTAACATACAAGCATGCAAGTTTACTAGTCCTACATTTTTGTTCTCCCTTTATTCCTCTGTGGCAATGTCACTCATCTTCTACAGCCTCTGTACTCGCGTGAAGGAATATCTCTGCAGAATCATGGCCAAAGCCAGCTTGGCCTCCAGCATTGCCAATCCCTGTCCAACACATATTCGGGGACCGACGCCGAATGGAAAGAAGGCGTCGCCGCCACTGATATTGCCTGCGAACCTCTCCGGCAGGAAGAGTTGCGCATCCTCACCCCATATATTCCGATTATGGTGCAGCACAAGCGTTGAGATCTGTATTTGCATGCCTTTGGGTAGAAGAACATTGCCCACTTTGCAATCTTGTGCCACTGTTCTGAATATGGCCAGTACTGGTGGGTAAAGCCTCATTGATTCGTTGATCACCATTGTCATCTGCAGGTTAATGTTATATATGCAAAATGCTGTGATCAATAATAAGCCTTCGTTTGATATATATAAATATTATGGCCTCTTATGGAATCAGACCTAAATTTTTTTTCTTTTTTTTTTAGCACTATTTAATTATGTGCTAGATGAGTGGAGAATGTGTGTTAATTTCTATTTTGAAGAATAAAGGTACTGATGCATTTGATTGTGCAAATTATAGAGGAATTAAGTTAATGTGTCATATTTTAAAATTATGGGAGTGAGTTATGAAGCGTAGGTTGCGGGGTGATACTAATGTTTCTCAAAATCAATTTGGATTCATACCAGGTAGGTCTACTATGGAAGCCATACATTTATTGAGAGATTTGATGGAGAAACATAGAAAGAATAAGGAGGATCTACATATGATATTTATTAAGTTAGAGAAAGCATATGATAAAGTCCCAAGAGAAGTGCTATGGAGAGTTTTTGAAAAGAAAGGAGTTAATAACGCTTATATTCAAATCATTAAAGATATGTATGCTGGAGCTATTACTTGTGTTCAAACACAAGGTGGTTTGACCAAGTATTTTCTTATTTCGGTTGGATTACATCAAGGATCAGCCTTAAACCCAAATCTTTTAGCTTTAGTATGGATGTTCTCACTAGACATTTGCAAGAGGATGTACCTTGGAATATGTTTTTCGCTGATGATATTCTTCTTGTTGATAAAACTAGAAAGGGAGTTGAAGGTAAACTTAAATTATGGAGGTCAACCTTAAAGTCTAAAGGTTTTCGCTTAAGTGGATCTAAAACTGAATATATAGAGTGTAATTTTAGTAGTAATAGACCTAGTGAGGAGATTGTGACTTTGGGCGATCAAGTCATTAATAAGAGTATACATTTTATATACCTTGGATATATTGTTCAATGTGATGTTGAAGTAGATGGGAATATTATCAGCAGAATTCAAGTTGGATGGTTGATGTGGGGGAATGTATTGGGCTTGTTGTGTGATAGAAAAGTCTCTCTCAAACTTAAGGAAAAATTCTATAAGATGGTGATGAGATCTGCAATGCTTTATGGTGCCGAATGTTGGATATTAAAAGAGAAGCATAATACTAAGTTAAGTGTTGTAGAGATGATAATGCTCAGGTGGATGAGTGGCTGTACCTTTAGAGATAGGATACGAAATGAGCATATATGTGAAAAGGTTGGAGTAGCTCCAGTGGAAGATAAGATTAGAGAAAGTCGCCTTAGATGGTTTGGTCACATAAAACGGTGGTTTTCTGATGACCCGATTAGGAAAGTAGCGATATCAGATTTGACTTATGTTAAGAAAGGTAGAGGTAGACCTAAAAAGACTTGACTAGAAAATATTAAAAATGATCTTTCTTTATTAGATGTAAACAAGAATTTGACTTTTAATAGAACACAATGGAAAAAAGGATTCATGTAGCCAACCCCACGTAGTGTGACAAAGGCTTCTTATATTGTTATATTTCTGTGCTAGTCAGCTATACAACAAATCTTGCACTACTTCATTATTTTTATATTATAGAAATCTTGACATATACAAATCTTGCAAGCAAATTGATATAGTTCAAGGTCGATTCCTAAAGAAAAGCCAAAGATAATAAGTTCACTGTATCACCTTTCTAAGCTTAGCAATGGCGGAAAAATCCTCAGAAGTTAGGCGCTTTCTATCTCTGAAAAGCTGTAAAATCTCCAATCTTATCTTTTCTTGCCATTCTGGGTTAAGGGCAAGAAGGAAAGAGGTCCATGATAACATCATTGAAGTGGTTTCTTGACCAACAAAATAGAAAGTCTTGCATTCATCAATAATATCATCAAGACTGATACTTTCATTCTCACGATATGCCCTCATCAAAGATCCGAGAAGGTCATCACCGTGGTCCGTATCCATCATCATCCCCATTATACTTTCTCCTCTCCCTTCTCAACATGAGATTCTGAATCGATTCCCTTATGAACTGCTCAATCTTGTCTGATTCCATATCATCTTCATTCGGCGCAAGCTTTCTATAACATAACATATTAGTTTTTGTCTGAAAATCAAACAGAAAAGGAATAGTCAAATGAGACTTGCACAAACCTGAAGAAAGGCAACCGAACTACTTGAAAATTTCTCGCAGCAATTTCGATCAGTTCATCCACTTTGATAAATATGTCCTTCCCTTCAACATAGCTGCTCCCAAATGCAGTCCTTGAAATGATTTCTGATGTAAGGATGCAAAATTCTTTGAAGAAATCAATCTCCTTTTCTTCATATCCAACCCATTTTTGTAGCATGGCTTCAACCGCATCTACAATAGCTGGAATCATCTCCTGAAATTAATAATATTATTAAGATTTCTTTCTTTAAACAAGAGTGGTAGTAGAAAATAGGAAAAAGAAGAAACCTTGAGGTACTCAGAACGGAATGCATGAGAAGCCAACTTTCTCTGTTTAACCCATTTTTGACCGTTGGAAGTCACCAACCCATTACCTAACATCTTCTTTATGAACTCTGGTGGTTCGTTCTTTGTAAATTCACCTTCCCTGTCTCTCAAAATCTCCTTCACCAGCTCCATGTCTCCCACTACCAGCTGCGGCGTCGCCCCATACCAAGTAAGAACATTCCTCCCTGATTCAGAATTTAAAAACTTTGATCTTGTAAAATAGAATAATTCTCGGATGAAATAAATTACCATAAAGTTTGATCCATGAGTGCAGGTGAGGGTGGACTCTAGGGAGTATGTTATGTGACAAATCCATAGACTTGTTCATGGATTTCTTGATTAACTTCTTGGCTTCTGATGTGCTCCCATGGAAGAACTTGTAAGGAGGGCCTCTGATTCCTTGCGAATCCATTAACTTTGTTATTCTGATTGGATCCCAACAAGCTCTCTTGAGAAATCGCAGGATATTGAAAAGAACATATGCGAGGAGAATTAGGCAAACAAGAGCAAGTATCAGGTTCATTCCTTGTAGATTGGCCATTAGTTTTTGGGGATAGATCTAACTGTTTGATTTGTATCTCATTTGAGTTATATTATGGCAGAGCTTTCTCTCTACCTCTCACTCCCTTTGCAAGTTTTTGATTGCTCAATTATTAGTGTTATGCTAAGATTAATTAAGAAAAGTAGTAAAATATTAACCAAATTTATCATGTTAATCATATAAATTTATACAACATTAAAGCTAAGACTTATAATACAAAAGAAAAAAAATACATTTTAGATAGATGTATCATTCAGTGCGGACACAAGTCTGTCTTCCCGTCTGGTTTGTTTCTGTGAACAGTAAGAGCGTAGTAAAAGCACAGTTCACTGCGCTTTTATTATTCACGGAGACAAAATCAGACGGTTCTTCCCGTCTGGTGTCCGCATATAATAATCTCTTTTAGATAACGTGTACGATTTATCCACCCAAAAAAATATCTCCCTAAAGGCCTAAACAGTCTTGTCAGATCATTTTTCCTGTAGCATCTTCTCTAGTACATGGCAACCATGGCATTGTGTATTGACTCTTTGTAGATTGGCCGGAAGTCTTGAAAAATATCTAGTTGTTTGATTGGTATCACATGGGTTATATTGTGGAAGTCTGGAAGATCTCTCTTTCTCTCTCACTCTCATGAGCTCTCACTCTCACAGTCTCACGGGCTCTCACTTTCTTTCTACCTGTTCTAAGAATTTAGTTTCTTCACTTTATCTCCTTCCATGAATGTTTCAGTCTGTGGATTAGATTTGATGACAGATTTGAGTCTTCAGCAGATCAAGTACTTATACTGATCAATTTTTTATTATGAAAAATTTAATATCCATCAAATTTCTTTTAAAATAAATACAATATAAATTTTAATTGTATAATGATCATTCTAATCTATTGTGACTATCATTTGATCAGTATAATTTGCTTGATGATGAGTAATTTACTAATCCAAAGGAATGAGCTTTGGGTATTTTAAAATTGCATTTAGGCTTCGTTTGGGACAGCTTTCTTACTGCTTTATGAAGTAATTTTTTAATATAAAATTTTTTTGAATTAGAAAATTTTATACTAAAAAGCTTTCTTGCACTTAGGCTTTGTTTGGGATGGCTTTCTTACTGCTTTTTAAAATAATTTTTTAGTATAAAAATTTTAATTTTTGTAATAAAAAATTGCTATAAGAAGTAGTAAGAAAGTCATCCCAAATGAAGCCTTAATGTCCAGGTTGGGAACTAGAAACCAATGGTGTAAGCCTGATTACTCAAATCCATTTAAGCTCGTTCTATTAGAAAGACATTTGGGTCCAATCTAATTAGTGATGGGCTTTTAGTGGATCCATTAAGGCCCATTCTCATATCAAAAGCAACAAAAGCCGAAAGGAATGAGAAATATAAATAAAAGAATAAATGGGGATTACGGATAAATTTTTTTATTAAAACAACATAAAATTATTAGATTTATTTTAAAATATTAATAGAAATTTTGATGAATTTTCATTAAAGATTTAATAACTTTAAAATTCAGCCTGATTAAATTTTATTTTTACTCAAACGCTCGTATAGGAATCTTTATGCACTAATTTTAAGACGTTTAGCTTAATCACAAATAAACATTTTGACTTAAGGAAAAATCAAGCCTGAGCTTTCCAATAATAAAAATATGTTTAAAAAATATTTTACAAATTTTTGGGTTTTCCAAACTCTCCTAAATTGGCATTATGAGAAATGCATATATGCCTGAAGTAGCTTTCTCTTAGTTCTTGCTAGTAGCGGGTGGTCACTATTTGACTTATAATTGAAGAAGCCATTTGATATATCATTAAAAAATTATCTTGATCGGGCACGAATTTCGAGGCAAAATTAAGCCGGAAACTTCAAAAATTAAATTCGGGATCACATGAACTTCGATTTTCATCGAGCTTCTAGTCAAACTGAGCGTCTTGGAAATACGAACTCAACAACACCAAAGTCGACTCAATCCGAGCTCAAATGAGTTCAAATCAAGGACCCAAAGTGCTGTTAGAAAGTTCGAATCATAGTTTGAGTTACCAAACGGTTTCGAAACATGTCGTACTTATAATCGAATCGAGCGGCTCGACGAGACAAATCCAACGAGCCCAAGATCGTTGAATTCAGACATCATTAAGACCTTCAAATGTCTGACAAACGGTACACAATCAAGGGATTCAATATCGACCATCCATCCAACAACTCCCCATTTACCCCTAATCTCTCACCTATTTACAGGCCATGCCACTGCATAATATCTATAAATAGACCTCTCATTTCTCTTAGGGGGGGGGGGGGGGGGGGGGGCAAAGCAAGATAAGAAGAGGAGGGAAGAAACTCCTCCTTGAACACCGCCGTAGTTCTGCCCAACTTTCAAGTGATGCCGGAATTCTGCACGACCTTCAAGTGATACCGGAGTTTCACCTGAATTCCAAGTGACACCGGAATTTCGCCCGATCTCCAAGTGACGTCGGAATTCCGCCCGACTTCAAAGTGATGCCGGAATTCCGCTCGACCTTTAAGTGACACCGGAATTCTGCCTGACCTCCAAGTGACGTCGGAGTTTCACCCGAACTCCAAGTGACTCCGGAGTTCTTCTCGGCTGCCAATTGACGTCAGATTTATATTCGATGCTGGACATCCACGCATCGCCAAGTTTCTACCCGACGCTGGACTTCTACCAGTTATCGGACTTTCGCCGGACATCTATCGAATGATGGATTTCTACCTAACGCCATCCTACTGACCTTTGTCGTCATACAACAGTCCTTTCGACCCTCGTTATTAGCCGACTACGGTCCTTCTGACTTACGTCGCCCATTGACTATAGTCTTTCTGACCTTCGTTGCCAGCTAACTACGATCCTTCTGACTTACGTCGCCCACCGACTACAGTCCTTTTGACCTCCATCGCCAGTCGACTACAATCCTTCTGACTTACGGCGCCCACCGACTATAGTCCTTCTGACCTCCGTCTCCCACCGACTACGATCCTTTTGACTTACGTCGCCCACCGACTACAGTCCTTCTGACCTTTATCGCCAGCCGACTATGGTCCTCTTGACTTATATCACCAACCGATTACAGTCATTCCGACCTCCGTCGCCAACTGACTACGGTCCTCCTAACTTACGTCGACCACCGACTACAGTCTTTCTAACATCCATCGCCAGACAATGGTCATTATGACCTTCGTCACCCACCGACTATGATTTTTTTGACCTTTTTCACCAGACTATGGTCCTTCTGACCAAACGAACATGTCAACAATAATTCTTTGTATTCTCACCATGTAATGTACTCTATAAGATGTACATCAAGCTATGTCCTTCCCCCAAGGAAGGGCCTCATTTGTAATCAACTTCAATACTAGTGGATTCATTCAAACTAGGCTAGGTCCAGTGATTTTTTTTCCTTTTTCAGGGGTTTTACACGTAAAAACCTTTGTGTCTCATAATTGCTACACCCTATCTTTTATTTTATTGCGTGCAAAATTATTGTATAATGCTAAGACGCTAAACTTTATATTTCTTTACTGCTGCGAATACTACTGGACGCAACACCATTAATATTATTTGATAGATATGAATGATAGAAAAAGACTTAAACAATAGAAGTAGGAGGAATTTGAGGCTTTGGAATTGTTGACAAGATGTCATTGTTTAATTGTTCTTTATATGCAGGGGGAGACCTAAGATTGTGAATGCAAGTATTAGCCTTGGTAGTGATAATGGGAATTCTTGAAAGTGTTGACGATGGGTGTTAGCACTAGTTTAGACAACAAATACGGTATTGGAATCAACGAAGTCGACCTTGGTGGCAATGATAAGTGTTGGTCTTCATGGTTTTTGTAGTCTGGAATATTCATAGCGGTAGAGAGATATGAAGTTTAGTGTTCTAGTTTTATATGAATATCCAACACATAAATAAATAAAAGAGAGGGGTGCAATGTTCATAAGAGACAAAAGATTTTTTATATGGAATCTCAAAAAAAGAAAAACCATGGGGTCTGGTTTGGTTAAAATGATTCCACTATTATTTGTAGTTTATTGCAAATGGTGCCCTTTCTTGAAAGAAAGGTATTGGCTCAATATATCATATAGAGCACACTATATAGTTGGAGTTGGAAGAATTCAATGATAAGATCAATAATCAAGAGAATGTTGGCCAGTTTATTTAGTTGGCATGTGAAGAAGATCGAAGGGATCATGGTCGGCGAGCAATAGAGGTTAGAGGGACCATTGTCTGTTGGCGACGGTAGTCAGAGGAATCGTAGTCAGAAGGCGAAAGAGGTCGAAGGGATTGAAGTCGGCGAGCAAGGATGCTTGGAGGGACTGTAGTCGATAGGAGATGATGGTCATATGGATCATAGTCGGCGGGTTATAGTGGTTGGTGGGACCGTAGTTGACGAGCGAAGGTGGTTGGAGGGACTGTAGTCGGCGGGCGACCGTGGTCGGAGGGACTGTAGTCGATGGTCGATGAAGGTTGGAGGGATAATATTCGGTGGGTGACGATTTTCAGAGGGACCATAGTTGGCTGGGGATGGTGTTCGGAGGGATCGTAGTCGGCGGGCAATAATAGCCGGAGGGATCGTAGTCGGTGTGCAATGATAGTCGGAGGGACCGTAGTTTGCGGGTGATGATTGTCGGAGAGACCGTTCTCGATGGGGGATGGTGGTTGGAGGGACTGTAGTTGATGAGCAATGATGGTTGAAGGGATTGTAGTCACTGGGCCATAGTGGTCGGGGGGAATGTAGTCGGCAAGCGATGGTGGTCTGAGAGACCATAGCTGACGGGTGACGGTTGTCGGAGGGATCATAGTCGGTGGGAAATGATTTTCAAAGGAACCATAGTCGGCTGGGGAAGATGGTTAGAGGGATCGTAGTTGGCGGGCGACGGTAGTTAGAGGGACCGTAGTTGGCGGGTGTTGATTGTCAGAGACCATGCTCGATGGGGGACGGTGGTTGGAGGGATTATAGTCGATGAGCGGCATTGGTTGGAGGGATTGTAGTCATCATGCCACGATGGTCAGAGGGACCATAGTCAGCGGGCGACGGTGGTTGAAGGGACCATAGTCGTCGGGTTATGATGGTCGAGGGATTATAGTTGGCGAGCAACAGTGGTCGCAGGGGCAGTGGTCGCAGAGCAATAGTGGTCCAATGACGATCGGCAACCAGACGATGAACTAACTATGGTCAGACAGAAGTCATGTGGAGGTCGGCGGTTGGCAGTGGTCTGGCGACTGTCGATGGTGGTTCGACGACGATCGACAAAAGTTTTGTCGACGGTGGTACTTGGGTAGTGCTCTAGATCCATGAAGTCTTATAGCTCCCTCCAGCAAAAGGTCCAAGCCTCTAGCCCCCTTTCATGTGGGAAGTGAGAGTCTGTTTATAAATTTTGAGAGTGTCATACTTCATAAATATGAAAAAGATTTAGGACAAAATCAAAGTGGTCAATCAGATGGCTCATATCGACTACCTCGATCATAGAGCGTTCATCAAACATTTGAGTGCCAGAATGATGTCAGAATCAAGATTTTTTGGACTCGTTTGCTTCGTCTCGTCGAGCTGCTCGATTCGACTATAATCATACTATATTTTGATATACTATAATCATGCTATATTTGGATATAATTTGATCATCCAATTTATGATTTGAAGCTTTCAATATGCTCTGGCCCCTGAGTTGGACCCATTTGGGCTCAGATTGGACCGATTTTTGTGTCATTGGGTCCGTCTCTTCGAGACATTCAATTAGACTATATGTATGCTTAAATTGGAGTTCAGATAGTCCTAAATTTAATTTCAGAAGTTATTAGCTTGAATATGCATCAAATTTGTGCATAATCAAGATAATTTTTTGGGATGTATCAATGATAATGATAGATATCAACATTGCTCGGATGGCAGCTGTTTGATGGTGAGCAAAGTTTTGAATTCTGTCTTGTTGTACCATTCCATTCTTCTTCCCAACTGTGTAGAAGTGATGCTCATGCCCAGTTTTTTAGTGAGAGAAATCAGACTATTTTGACCATAAATCAAAACACTATACAAAATTTTCTTGAGAGAGAGAGAGAGATATTCCTTTTTGATTATTTGATCTTTATATAGAAGAGCTAGTGTTAATTAACAACTTGTTAATAATAGCATAGGAGGTAGTGTTTGAAAATTTCAATGAAAAGAGAGTTGGATTACCAAGTAAACAGAAAGCTACCTAAAAATTTTTAAAGAAAGAAAATCAGAAAAAGGAAAAAAAAAAAAACGGTAGTTACATATTTGCATTTCAAATTTTACTAATTTATAAATCTCTACCAATCATTTTATTTATTTATTTGTTTAAATCTATATCATTTAATTGCTTTGCCTTATAAAATTTCGTTCCATCAAACCTCAGATTATTCTAAGTTTGTTAACCTTAATTAATGATATATTTGATAGTACAAATTTTAAAAGTTATTAGTATCACAAAAAAAGAGATTTTTTTTTAAACATCTTTAACTACTTTTACTATAAAAACCTTTAATTAAATATGATCTTAAATTTTTTTTTTTTGAAAATATAATTTAAAATACTAAATTTTCCGCGTTTCATATAAGTAAGTATTTTTTATAATGGAAATAAAAATCAGCTAAGTTGAGCGCAGAATCCGCTGTCTGTTTCAATCTGATAATTTCCAAATAGAATAAATTGGTCGGTCTCACCCTTTGGCCTTTTTGTTGATTCTTCTTCTTCTTCTTACTTTGAATCAGGGTTTCTGTTTTCAGGTAGGGTTTTGGCAGCTAAGATTCTGCTCTTTAAAGAGTACTTCAGTGGATAAAAAAATGATTTTTTTGGCCCGTCGGGATTGTCTTCTTGCTTCTCTTTTGATTCGAATGTCTTCCTTCAACTATTCCATCTTCCATCGTTCGATAAATGGCAAACTTTTAATTGCGTGTTAAAGGGGGTTCTTTTTTTAGTATTAAGTCACGCTTCTTTCCTTTAATTGTTTTCGTTGAAGATTTCTTTCTTCAAAATCCCTTCTTTTTTTAACAGGTCGATGCTTTCACATAACAATTCTTCTTTTGGACTGATTGAATTCTTAAGGAGTGGGGGTTTCAGGCTATTTAGCGAAGGAGTTGGTGCTATATTCTCTGTATTACATAGGCTTTCGGTATTGCTGGAAGCCTGCTTTTGAAAGGTATAGTATGGGTTCCATTTGTTCATGCTTCCGCGTTGAGGATTTTGAAGAATATCGGAACCCCTATGAATCAGTCTATGGCAGCTGTGTCTGTCTACGATTCTTGTCTCAGAGG
Source organism: Dendrobium nobile (assembly GCA_022539455.1). Classification (NCBI taxonomy): domain Eukaryota; kingdom Viridiplantae; phylum Streptophyta; class Magnoliopsida; order Asparagales; family Orchidaceae; genus Dendrobium; species Dendrobium nobile. Next base: position 59,799,726 of record CM039722.1, on the reverse strand, counting down.
TTCATGCTTATGGTAAGTTGCAAAAGGAATTGACTTTATTTATGTTGATAATGTTGGAAAAAAAATCTTTTTCTGAAGGTCTAAAGTGTTTTTCAAGTAGAATATTTGTGAAGTTTTTGCAAGTAAATGATATATGTTTGTTTACATGTTCTTTGAAATTGTTACAATTTGTCATTGAGAGTACAGTAATAAGTTGTAGTTATTCAATACTAAAGATAGCTACAATTTAAATAAATATCTTATGCCAAATGGTTGAACTGAAGGTGTTAACTAGGTGATTTGCCTATGATATAATTTACATTAAATTAATTTGTTAAATTGCTAAATTTAAACTTTTTATAAATAACTTTTCTGTCTGTTTAACTAAAAATATGAAAGAAATTATCATTTATCCTTTAATCATGTAAGTCCTATCATATAATTCCTCATCTAACTTATTTTCCATCTCCCTTGCATTACTGCTGTTTCCAACTCTTCACTTATTTCACTAGACTTTGGTGTTTTTTTGTGTCAATTAGACTTTGGGCTTATAATGTGACTTATATGGTCATTAACTTTTGAATTTGGAGTTTATTTTCAAGATTAATACAATATATGCAAATATTATTTTGATGCTCTATTTTCTTTTTACTAATTGACTTGAAAAAAAAACCTTTATAGTAAATATTTGTAACATGAATCCAAATTGACTCATTAATATTAATGTGATTTTTCTCAGGTTATGTTTAGTTATTCTCTGCTATAAATTCATTCGTTGTATGAACTACTAGTTTAATTATTTGATGATTACGAAAGTCTTGAATAATTTCTTTGTTCTAAAAGAATTGTATGAACTTCTTCTGCAATTAGTTTATTTTCTCACAGCTTCAAAGCTGTACTATTTGAGGTCTCACAGCTACTAATCTCTACTAGATTTACATTTGAGGCTACTCATCTAAATTATAACTAAATCAAAGTAGCATTAATTGTGCTAATAGTTCTTATGCTAGTAACCAGCAAGGTTGCAGGCCTAAACCAAGGGATGGATTTCCTGTGCATTGGTTTTTATGTATTCCTTCACCTGCATTCCCCCAGTCTTTTCGGTGCCATTCTTTCTTCTTTATTCTTGAGACTGCTCTCTCTTACTTATATGGAGTCCATATACCTTTTAGTAGTCTTATCTTAGAAGCTAGCAAGGTTGCCGGACTTAACCAAGAATTGCTTAGAAGCTAGCAAGGTTGCCGTACTTAACCAAGAATTGCTTTCTTGGATATGTGATCCTGCATTTTTCATTCCACCTATACTCTTGGCTCCCTCTTTCTCTTTGATATGCATGTATAGCTTAATATGCTTATGGTGATGGTGTGTGATTTATATTTGCATTGCTTCTTTACATGCATGCCAATTTATTTCAGCGCTGACTGCTTTCCTGCTCTAACATACTTTAGTCAATGCGGATTACAATAAAAAATGTACCATTTCATCAAAGAAATATATAATGCTTAGCATAGTAGGAGATATTCATTCCATGCTTTCACCAAGCTTGGATGTGGACTAATATATTCACAAAAAAGTGCAGGCCATAGTTAAAGAAATTCAGTTTGGGAATTCTTATTTCTACACAAGTATGCAAATCTGCATTGAGAAATTTGATCATCTTTATGTGCGAAAGAAAGCAAAATAAGCGATTCATTTGCAACCTTCATCAAGAGAAAACTGATTTTAAAATTTCCTTCGCACTCCTGCCTTATTGAGGTACAACGGAAGAAAGATATAAAAATGAGTGGTGTTTTTGCTTCTATATAAGCTCAAAACATGTACCCTGTTTATGTTCTTGCATTTACAACACAGTACAATGTTACTCAAGTTGCATTATATTCTTTAGTAAGACATGAGAGGGCTCCTTCACCTTGTTCTTTGGGCTATATTTTTCTTTGATAGTTTTTGTTATTTCTACGAAAAGAAAATGTTGGGTCTAGCTATGTTTCGTCCCATGTATGTGGTATGCACTACATTGAATCTACTGGCATAGAAAAGCAATGTCATATTTGTAGGTACTGCTGCTGCTTGGGCAAACACGTGTTGATTTAATTGTTGTAATATTATTCAACGAAACCTGAAAACACAAACTAGAAGTTTAGATTTTCTTTTTTCTTTTCAAAATAAAAAGAAGGAAGAAAAAGAAATGGAGTGATTTTTCATTTTCTTCACCACTCATATGTGAATCCTGAGACTCCCTTATAATAAGGATCATGAACACTGCGCAGTGGTTTAACATGAATATTATGCTTTGGTGATATCAAATCTGACAGATTTTTTTGTTCCCTAGTAAAGTAGAACGGTATGATTTTAGCTGTTTTATTCTCATGGCTGCAGTACGCTTTATTATCTCAACGTGGAGAGCACACGGCTCCTTCATCTTCATCATCCTCGGCTTCTGTTGCACCAAGAACAAATGAATCTTTTTCTGACACATTCCAATCTCTTCCAAGACCTCTAGCTTTTGATGATCCTAGATTCACCCAGAGAAGGCATTACAAGCCTTTAACTCATTCTGACGAGGAATCAGAGCCACTCAGAAGAGTTAAGAAGGATGGCAAGATAGAATCGACAAGCTTACCAGCCAAGTTATGTGGTTATAACTCTGGAGAATTCACAAAGTGCTGCTCAGAGTCCTCACTGAAGCATCCCTCGATTGAAATAACAGGTGGGGCAACATACATGTTTCCTTCATCTGAAGAGGAGGATGTGTGCCCAACATGTCTTGAAGGTGAAGTGCAAGAATCGTTAGTTTTAAGTTTCTTTCCACCAGAGTAAAATATAAATTTCATCAACATGAACTATTCTGAACTTCATGTAGCTTGAAGATATGTTTTTATCCATTGTTCCTGATTAAAGTGCTTACTTCTATTGTTTGCAGAGTATACTTTTGATAATCCCAGGATCATATTGCAATGTTCTCATCATTTTCATCTTGGTTGCATATATGAATGGATGGAGAGAAGTGAACTATGCCCTGTCTGTGGCAAGGTAATTGGTTTCATCTTGGTTGCGCATATGCATTTTTTTTGATGTATTGACATGAAAATTTCATTAAATTTCATATTTAATACCCGTAGTATCATATCTTCCTATATAAATCCCAAATATTTTATTTCTTCCATAAAGATGGCTTTGGTTGACAATCATTGAATTATTTATAAAAAACTTTTTATTAAATTGTACCCTCAATGACTGCCTTCTCAAGGTGGCTTCACTGCCAATTTCTCTGACACATTTTTTAGTTGTTTTTAATTTTTATTCCTTTAGAGATCGATTATACAAGCCAAATTCAACTTGCCGAAATAATGAGCCTAATGAGATGCTATTTTTTTTTGGGGGGGACATTTAGATCATTTAAGGCAAATTCACACACAACGCATACACAAATACTCGAACCCAAGACCTCTTAGTTGGAAGCATTAGCTCTCAACCAACAGGTTAAGGTGAGATGCTAAATTTTGAATCGCAAGGATTGTTTATGATCCCAACGGTCTTAATTTTACCATGTGATTTGGCTTTGCCTGTTGGCAAGCCAAAAAAAGATGTTTCTTATTCTTTTATCATAGTACATGATTATTGGCTTGTTCTATGCAACATTCTACTTGTTGTGAATCCATCATTTATTGATGATTTTAGAGACAGAGTAATGTGAATATTAGTGTTAAATACTTGTTACATGTAGAAAGATTATGGGCGCTATGTCTATCAAAAACCTTACCATGTTTAGATCCTTCCATTAAGGCCTTAAAAGGAAGAATGCTGGTGCGATACAATTTTTATGTTTTGTGTTTCTATAAGCAATTTTGTCTCGCCATGACTATGATTTTATTTGAGACAGCTTGTTTGTTGTTTTCTAAAATGACTTTTTAGTTCAAAAATTTCTTGAATTAGAAATTTTTGTTAAAATTACATGCTTCTTTGTTGCTTTCTAAAACAGTTTCTTTGTTGCTTTCTAAAGTAACTTCTTTATTGCTTTCTAAAAATTACATGAAAATATTTTAAACATATCCCTCAATCTTATTAATGATGACCATTCTACTTACAGGTGATGGTCTTCAATGAAACCAGTTGATGAAACACCAATACAGCTTCCCTTCAGTTTATTATATTGCCCAAAGACAAGGATGACAATGGTGCCTATAATTTGTGAATATGCAGGTACTTCATCAAGTGAAATTTAAATCTGAGAGAGATTTCATTTGTGAAATTTAAATGTGGAATCCCTCTTTTATTCTTTCTATTCCCTCCTCTATGATGTGCATAACTTGCACAGATGAAACATTGCTGTTGCTTCCTCTTCCTCTACTGGAAGGAGGATTGTTTTGAACAGATTTTTAAAATCGTGCTGTAGAAAGCTATGATTGGAATTATCTATCAATTTATAATTTTTTTAAGCATTAGCTAGTTCAAGACTGCATCTACATGTCTGAATAGTTTTGTGATCATATTTATAAATGTTGAGATTAATATTATAATTAAGGGCCTATTTGGAGTAACTTTATCGTAATTTTATTTTCAAGACATCAGCCACAATTTTGTTTGACTATTACTTTCTTCATGCTTTTCATTGCTTTTTAGAAATTTTCAGACAACAACCACAATTTTATTTGACTACTGCTTTCTTCATATTTTTTCATTATTTTTTTAGAAAATTTTATGGCAGAAAACTGTTTTTTACAATCAGAGTTACGTTATTTTCTCCATAACAACGTCAAAACTAATTTAAAAAAAGCTGCAATTCTTCTAAATAGACCTTATTAAAAAATGATAATTTTTATGATATTTTGCTAGGCTAATGGCATTATGATTTAGAATTTGTTTGGGACCTTTCTAAACATACATTTTTTACTGCTTCTTAAATCAATTTTTTAGTATAAAATTTTTAATTTTTAAACTATAATATTGTTCTAAAAAACAATAAAAAAACCGTCCCAAATGAAGCCTTAATACCATCAAAGAATAGTAAGTTGCTTTTTGGTTGCCTCATTTGACTAGTTTTAGCCTTGCATTAGTTTAAATATCTCCATTTTATTTTGATTAAATGATTTGCATGTGCTTTGAGCTTTGATCATCCTATTTCATGCTTCTTTATCTTATTCTATTTCTCTTGCGCAATGAAAGAAAGACTTTTTCGAAGTATCTAGATATTTGTTGTGCATGATTAAATGAAAAATAATGGTCATATAATCCTTTTTTTACTTATGTATCTAACATTAAAAAAAATCTCTATGTATTTCTGTGTGCCATAATTGATTCAATGAGAATTCAAATATTTGAGGGTCCTAATGATATTTGGATAATGAGCTTATTAGATTCATTTCATCGTGATACTCAATTTGATTATAAATTTATAAAGTTTGAAGATCATTTGATCCTTTGATTAATATAATGAGGTTTCCAACAATAATTCAACTGCATGATAGAGGCTCATTAAAAAAATTGATAATTTATTTTTTGTATAATTTGATTATTATTTTATTAAAATTGGAATTCGAATGATCCTAAATTTAATTTTATTTAATATGCAGTGATATCTGTATTTGATCAAGCAAATTTTTTAATGACATCATTTTTAAATTTTATTAAAGATTTAAAACATTGTAGGTGATGTCAATGCTTTTATAAATATTTTTATGATAAATGATAGCTCTAGACACTAAGGCTTCGTTAGAGATCGTTTTCTTCTTTTTAAAATAAATTTTTTATTACAAAAATTTTCTAAACGAAGCTTAAATATTGTTGAATGAAGTGCTCGTGAACTTATATAAGGAGACAAAGTTATTTTGTTTGCATCATCACAAATTTGAGCTTTGAATCGTAGGGGATGTGTGTTCAAACGACACTAAGAGATCGCTCACTTGCTAATAAGTGAGCTACAATGTTTGCTATGAATCCTCTACTGTTACCTCCAGGCAAGATGATTTGTTTAATATGAGCCCCTTATTCTCTCCTATAGGCTAGTTGTGTGCATTACAAATTTCTTACTCCTGCTCATAAGTGAATTGTAGTGTGCATTATAGGTTACTTGCTATTGCATGTAGGTAGATTATTATGCATTGTAAGTTCCTTATTTATACTCATAGGCAGACTACTGTGCACATTACAAGTACCTGTCATGCCTGAAGGCAAGCTATCATATTTGCTATAGTTCTGAGTGCTCTCTTGTAGGTTGGTCATTACATTCATTGCAAGTACCTCGTCCTTGTCCTTATAGGCAAATTGTTTTGTTCACTAAAAGTGATAAGATGATGCCAGGTGACACCACGATCGATATTTCAAATACTACCATGCTCGGAAGGGTATGATAGGGTAAGCAAGGGAATTGTGTTAGGTAAAAATATTCACTCGCATCACATTTGCCACTAACAAAGTTTAACACACCATGCCCGTAAAGGTAGGCATGCGTCTCCCCTCATAGTGACGAGTATGTCACTTATGAGTTTATCCACTGAATTGCAAACATCACTTATGAGCATCTCCCCACCACGCCCGAAAGTGTGGGGGCATGGGAGTCAACTTGCCGCGTTAAATGCGTAGCAAGCGGGATCCATTTGCAATATTGTGAATGTCGACAACGAAACTCTACCAGACATGTCTGAAAGGGCATGCTTGCAAGCCTCTTGCCACATTGATTATACCATTACTGCATACGCTAAAATAAGATGATGATAGCTAGAGTGATAACCTACAAACGAACACACAAGAATATCACACAATATATCTTTTCTACATTGGCAAACACATGCTAAGAAGTTCATCCAAACAAAAATGTTAAGCTCTATATTTTGATTTCCTTATTTCTAAACATCACCTGAATGAATTGGCATGAATAAGCAAGCATAAATTAACTTGTATTAAGCATTTATAATCTATAATGCATGCATGATCTACTTTGGAAGAGAGAGAAGGTAGTAAGTAGGGATGTCAATTATGGACCCGACATGAACCCAACCAAATCCAACCCAAAAAATCTTGATTCTGATTAACCCGTTTAACAATTTCCACAAATAAAAATAATAATTTCCCACTAATTTTTATTAAGATTCAGTACCATATTAACATCCACCCACATATTAGGTGCAATTTACTCTCATCTTCACTGAAAAGAAGATCTCAAAGCATACGATAAATCTCTATTTTTTATTATTGGTAAAATATCATTGGGCCAGTCAAACCTAGAGATTATTCATAAAATTATGTATGATTTATATTTAGTTGGCAATTATTTTGTTCCACTTAAACCCTTGCCATATTATTATTAGATCATCTTCAAAAGTAGACTATATATGCTTTTCTTTCAATTGTCTTACTATATTAATGGTTTCCCAATGCGTGTGCTAAATTTTTTACTCCATTTGAACTATTTTAAGGACCTCCGATCATTCCACTGTGGAAATCATTCTCTTAGACTTCACTTACATTATTTCAATAAATTTACTTTGTATTGATAGACTTTTACAAATGAATAATACCATTGCTAGTCTTTCAAGACTTTTTGTAGCCCATTTAGGGCTTTTACTCTTAACTCCTCACACATATATAGGAACACTTATTACGTCCTCCGATCGGACGTAGAGGAATGTCCGGTCGGAGGCCAAATCGCGCCAAAAAACGAGAAATACCGAGCAATACCAAACAATAACGAGGAATACCATCACGTGAAGACCCAATACCGAGTTATACAAAAGTTGTACCGAGTTTTTCCTAGAAAAAACTTGGTACAACTCGGTATTGCTCGGTATAGCTCGGTATAACTCCGTATTGGTCTTCACAGAGCGGTATTCCTCGTTATTATCAAATAATACCTAGCAATACCGAGCAAATACCGAGTTTTTTGGCGGGATTTTGCCTCCGACCGGACGTTCCTCTACGTCCTTACACCGGACCTAATAAAAGTTCCACACATAGGGCCATCATGTCACATCCTTCAAATTATTTCTCACATATATTGGATTTTTACTCTCCCTCAGGCCTTCGATATTGTGCTCATTCACCTCCTTTATCTCATGATGGTGCTACAACTGCCATCTTAGCTTTTAATTTGGATCCTTCAACCAATCTCATCGCTTTCTCCTACAGTGATTGCTCCTAGGATTTTGGATGAACCCCCAATTAGGTGCTACAATTTATCCTTGTAAATCCTTCCTTCATTGACATAATTTTTCTAAATGCATGAAGGGCAGAATTTAATTATTTTGACACAAAATAAGCTATCAAATGATCACATCTAACATCCTACAACTTTGGAGTCCCACTCATTTATTAGATTAGGTTTGCAAACATTCTTTCGGTATTAAAACTCTTGCGCAAGTGTTAACGGTTGCTTTTTGGTGATTGAAAATTTTGAATTTTGACCAAAGCTTCGTTTGTAACGGCTTTCTTACTGCTTTTTGAAACAACTGTCTAATTAAAAAGTAAAATTTTTGCATTAAAAATTTTCTTTAAGAAGTAGTAAGGAAGCCGTCCCAAACGAAGCCAAAATCAAATTTTAAAATGTTCCATTTTAAATTAGAGCTAACTAGTTTGGACTTAAACTCAGATATCAAAAACCAATTTCTTGTTGAATAAATGATAAAGTTATCAGCCCTATCCTTAAGAATTGTAAAGAACACCAAAGGCTATGACAATCCGGTTCTATAATGCGCATCTTATAATTAATAAAAGAAACGATATATCTTATTTTGGTTGGTGCATAAATCACTATGATTAACTCGCATAAATCACATTAAAGCATTGCTTGGATACTTTCACAACATATGACCATGAATGGGAAAAGATAAATAAAAAGGAAAAAATAGAAGCAGACACCTTCAAATTTAGGCTTCGTTTGGGACGGCTTTTTTACTGCTTTCTAAAACGGAGTTTTAGTATAAAATTTTTTATTTTTGTACAAAAACTCTGTTTTAGAAAGCAATAAAAAAGCCGTCCCAAATGAAGCCTTAGTCATCGTTTGGAACAGTTTTTTTATTGCTTTTTAAAGCAGTTTTTTAATATAAATTTTTTTGATACTAAAAAACTGTTTTATAAAACTGTTAAAACGTCGTCCCAAGTGAAAGTTTAGATGGACACCCTCGAATTCTTATAGAATTGCAAACATCAAGTCAAATCACTAAAAAATGTGTTCTATTGGGTGTACATATCATTAAGAATGAGAAGACCACAACGATGACATAATTTATCTTATATATATTTAAATTAATTTATATATTAAATATACAGTTTAATATATAAATTTATTTAAAAATATACAATACAATTTATGTTATCATTATGATCTTCTCATTCTTGATGATATATCCATCAAATAGAGCATGATTTTATTGATTATGATGTCAAATATTAGTAACCTTATAATTACAATAGCAAGATCAACATTCCTTTTTCTGCCAAAGCAATTCCCTGCTCTATCAAAGACTTGTCCTGCACCCATGGATCAAACATTTTTCAGATAGTTGTATGGTCAATTTCAAATAAGAACTAATTTTCTTCAGAAAGCAAAAATGGCCAAGAAAATTTGAAACAAAGTCGGCTCCATCATCACATAAATCATGGAATGGATATCACATTAAGGTTTTGTTTGGGACGACTTTCTTATTGCTTCTTAAAACAGCTTTGTAGTACAAAATTTTAATTTTTATATTAAAAAGCTACTTTAAGAAACAATAAGAAAATTGTCACAGACGAAGCATAAAACAAATGAGTATCCTTCAATGTCATATTATCCTATGAGGTCTAACCATATGTTGACATGTATATGAATTATGTGAGCTTTATTGATCATGTGATTTTTTTTTATAATAGAAAGTTTTTCTATTACCTAACATCAATAAAATACATCTTGTAGGTTTCATGGCCTTTTTATTTCAAAATGTTCTTATATGTATTATATGTATTGTGAGTGGTATCATGTACTCCTATGTGCCAAATTTTTTTTTATGCTTATATTCCTACACAATTTCTTGGCTATAGTACTAATCCCATAATGTTTTGTTCACATTCTGGTATGATTATTCATGATTTTATCATTAACATTGATGTTCGTCGGTACTATTATATTTTCCTTCTTTGTTATAAAAATTGATTACATGATATGTGAGACTAACCGTTACTATCTAGCATATGCATAGTTATCCTCTAATCTTTACTATATTTGGTTATCTATTTATGTGGCACATGTTACTATAGATTATACTATAGATTATACTTTGTTATTGTAGATAATTTTTTGCTAAGTTACTCTAGTACTGATTCTGATGCATAAACCTCTATAATCCAATGTATATTAAAATAAGATTATATATATTATGGGTGCACATAATTCTTTATGCCTTACCATGAAAAGTGTCCAATATATGTGTGAAGTGTTGTAACCATCATATTATTTACATTCTTAAGTGTTTTATTGACAATATATATATATATATATATATATATTATATATATATATATATATATATATATATATATATATATATATATATATATATCCCTAAACAAAAATAGAGTGATTTTTTATGTTTCTCTAATATTGTTAGTTGATGCAAATACCTATAAGTATTGAAAGTAGATGACTCATGAACTCGTAAGTTTATCCGTTTACTTTAATCTATCACAACACATGCACAAAGTGTGGTGAATATTCTTGCATATCATATTATGTTTATCATTATTCTTTTAGCTTTGTTATTATTTGTTTTGTCATAAAGCGTAATTAACTTGTGTGATTTGTGGAAATGTTGAGGGATATAAAATGTATACATATAAGAGAAGGTTGGTTAGAACTCAAGCTGATTTGTTCAATTTTGTTCTTTGGATAGAAGTTAGGGTAGACGAGCTTTTCCTTAAATTGTAGAGAGTTTAGTGATTCCTTTATTAATATGGGAGATATGATTAGTGTGTTTCAAATACTAGCAGACATATTTAAGATAATGAACTTAATATAATTATCTCTTTATTTATATGAATATTAAATGATTGAGTGATTTTTTTTATATCTAATTCTTGTGTTGTTTAGTATTTTTCTATGACATATCAAGAATTACGTCATATGAAATGTCATACAAAATCAATGCAAAAACTAAATCTCATTCTATGAGGAAAATGATGACTAGTGGATGATCAATAAGAAGATTTATACTTTATAAAACACACTTACATTGATGTGATGAGGTGCCTTACCATAGATAAATATGACATAGAAGATAAGAAATGGTATAACTTCTTTAACATGTAAGTAATGTGTAATGAACTGAAGTGTATACCCACAATTGAAAAAGCTTTGAATCTATGGGAAGTCCGGTGAATGCAAATGAAGAATATGAAGAAAAGGGAGAAGAATATGAAGAAAAACAATGAGAAGAAAAAGAGAAAAAGAGGATGAAGGGGAAGAGGCTCACAGTGATGAGGATCGAAGGCACGATCGGCCGGGATTCGCAAGAGGAGAAGATTTTCGTCGCAGATATTTGAATTTCGCTCCCGTTCGCGCGAGCAAGAGCAAAGAGAGGAATTAGGGCTTCGGGTATCTTAAAGTCACGGATGGGCTTTGCCGGCGGTTTTAACCGGTGCAACTTGCACCGGTTTTAACCGATGCAAACATATTTAAATTTCTGATGCAAAACGTGTTTTTGGCAGCGGTTTGTAGAACCGGTGCAAAGAAACGCTGCGATAGGTCTTGTTTTTTGGTAGTGAAAGTGTTCTTCTATCATAAACTATGTTTTTTGTATGCACAAAATCTACTTTGCAAATATCATGTCAACCATAAATAAACTATTTACACAAGAAAACATTTACAAGTATCTCATGTTAGCATGTTGATCTTTTTGACATATAAATATTCCAAGTGAATGATAAATTTTATTCGAAGTTAATATCTTATAAATAATGTACTCTCGTTCTTTATGTCAGTGTATGTATCAATGCAAATCTCCGTTGAGATCATTATTATGGGTGGTTTTGATCAATGACATTTTTAAGTGTCCTCCAGCTCTTTACATCTATGTGAGTAATGTAAATCTGACATATATAAAAAAATATGGATGCTTGTGATCAATTACATCTTTAACCCCTCTCATTCGACCAATGCGTCAAGATTTTCTTTCTTGATCATAATCTAAACCTTGACTTTTTAACAAAACTTATACAAAATTGATTGTACATAACCTTTATTATTATTTATTTGTTTGTTTGTTTTTTAATTGTACATAACCTTGCTCACACCATGACATTGTGCTAGGTTTACTAGCATATCATTGGCCATCCAAAAATGATCTAATAAAAATAAATACAATATGGTCTAATCTATTTTTTGACACAACTTTCATTGCATATTTACTTATCACATAGTACATTGAATTCTATAATAAAGTTCATGTGACTAATAGGCCTCTTGCTCACCATATTGTACCAATGTTATTGATAGTTCCATAAAGGGAAAAGAATTTTCGAAAGGGTGATAAGACTTGATAAATGGACATTAAAAAATTATAGAACACTGATCGGTGTATATCAACATAATTCTTATATTGATATCTCATTTGATATGAATATAGAGTTAATGTTGATAAACTTTTGTATAGGGGATATTTTAATAACATAAGTTACTTTCCTATACAATGTTGTTTAATGTTCTCTTTAATTCCATGTAATTATGATAAAAAATACCTTAGCTAACTCAATAATACAACTTTGATAATGCATATTAATTGTTTGTATCGTAGAATTCACAAGCAAGTAAATACAATATTTTGTTATTAAATCTACTGTTTATGTTCTTCCTATTTTAGCACCTTTTGGTTATACTAAATTGAAAATGTATAATCCACATCAAATCATATACTATTAACCATGAGATTTCATAATACTTGACAATGATGTGGTAAAAAAATTGTGGTATTGAAAAAAAATTAATTGAGATTCCTCTTTTGTTCTGCCCACTCAGTTTGAAGCAAATTAATTATGGATCACATTGAGTTGGGCTATTACATTAATTAAATTAGCTTAAATGAACTTGACCATTTGAAACCCAAACTCCAAAAATGTCTTCCATTTTACCATTGTTTTTCTAGGGATTTAAGATTTATAGTTCAAGAGACAATGAGCCTTAAATATATAGTATATAAGGGGGCCAAAATTCAAAAGAAAAAATAAATCACAAAAATAATCAGAAAGCTCAAATCCAAAAAAGGCATCATTTATTAACCTTCAATTTAGGTGAGGGTTATTCTTCAATTATTATATTTATAAATGCAATTCAACTAAATCTTCTATTCATGTTAGATTATCTATATTGCATGCATCTATGAAGTGTAAAGGAATGTGAACCACATGTTAGACCAAGCCCTCACACTAATCTTTTCTTTCAAGATATGATAATCCAATTATAAATCAATTGAAGCCCTATGTGCTACAGATGATGAATTTAAGCATATTTTTTTCAAGGGACACAATGAAGGGAATGAAAAAGAGAAGAGGACATCTTGCCTTTCTTTGAAGCTCACATATGGAAATCAAGTAGTTAATTCTGCATTACAAGAATAGGTGGATATTGCCTCAACTACAAATGCAAGAAGTTATAAATCCAAAATTGAAGTATTATGAATGACTTACCATTTGGGATCTTGTATGCTTCAGCCCAGTTTCAAGTTGAATCCCCAATTTATGAAGCTCATTCAATTTTATGATGTCTAGGTTTTCATCCATGAGATGGCTGAAACAAACTTAATTTGTCTTCACATTAGTAAATTATCTCTTCATATTCTGCAATGTTACCCCAATTAAACATATCTATTACCTTTGGCTTCTCTGTAAGGCATAAAATATATGCAAGCATATTCCATTTTCATGGCATAAATCTTCCTACAAGAGAGAAGATAGGGAGGGTTGAGTTGTAATCGTATTAGGCTTTCAATGGTTTTGTTATTTAGGATAATGAGTTTTGAGCTCTTCCTAAGTTTATACAGATTAAACAGAGGCTAACAAAGTTGGAAGTTTCAAGATGATAATAATCCTGTCGATGCAGATCTATACCTAAGACTCCGATTCTTTTATCAGGAGATCTTTAGCTCTTAATGCTCAAGAAACCTCTCTATGTTATGCACATAACAAACATTGTCAACCTTTTAAAATTTTATTCACAATATGTATCAAATCTACAATCACATCTATATGTCCATATCTATATTTGATTAATTTAGATAAAAATTACAATCAGAAAAATAGAACATAATATTATCAATCATTAGCATTTATATAAATGAAATAAAGAAATTCACATATAAACATTAATCATAGTGCATAACATAATGATGCATGCATGGGGTCAATTTGTCAATATGAAGGGCCCTTCCGAGCCCTCATGATTGAGATCCCTTAGATACTATACAAGTGGAGAAACCCCTTTCAATTGTCTCATCACAAGCTTGAGTGATAATAAAAGCTTATAATTATCTTCCTTTTTCTTTTAAATTATTGTGACTGAATGCAAGCTAACTTGGAATCAAAGAATTTTAAGGCTACATGACTAAGGTAGTGCTAAATCCACAAGCTCATGATACTTTCCTTTTGGTTCTAGACCAATTTCTAGTTGAATCAATGATAAAACTAATAATTAGATCTTAATAATTGAAAAATATACTTAAGGTTATGATCATACAATTATTACATCGTTTTGATAGCATATTGGTTAACATGTAGGAATAGTGTAGAAGGCTTGACGGAAAAAAAAAAGAAAAGAAAAAAAGTATTTTTGCTCTAACATACCACCTAAAATCCTACCTATATTTCAAAATGAGCATCATATTATGATATTTCCATATGTAATAGGCACAATATAACTTTTTGACTTAAACCGACTATTATCTCCCACATGCCACAATAATGCATTACATGGACACGTCAAAAACATGATGGCTTGAAATACAATAATAATAATAATAATAATAATAATAATAATAATAATAATAAAAGGAAACAAGAGGGATTTAAGCACATGCCACCAAAATCAATCCTATTTACAAAAGTACCATTAAAAAAACTATACAAGCAAACCCATGCATTTGTATATACTTAGGGTGTTAAGCATTTGAAATAAGCAATGGTTATGAGTTTGATTTTCGTTGTGGAGTTTGGCGTTTGGGTGGAATTTGATAAAATGAGGTAGGAGGGTATTGGTTTTGTAAATAGCTAAGATTTGTGTGTTATGTATGACATTGCTCCAATGAAAAATAAGATAAGATATAAATCAAGATTCAAATACTTCTTCAAAATCTTATAGAAAATATGCAGCAACAAAGCTTCAAAACTCACAATATCTTAAGAACTGATTCAAAATTGTAGATCTCAACCAACAACCTGTTTGGTCTTGAATTTTCTCTTTTGCTTGTGAAACTGTCATCGTTGTGCCCTTCTCATTCACAATGATCTGTGCACGAAATAAAGCACAATTTCATTGATATCACACAACAATAACCTTGCTTGCAGCCAGAACATATTAATGGTATTTATTGCAACATCAACATACATTCTCTCCAGATCAATTATTTTTATGCTTGGGTGCATGCATTGATAAAACATCTTAAGAAAGTTGATATAGATAGTTTCACATAAGAAATAGTTATCTTTGGAAAACAAATAAGGGCCAAGAAAAATTAAAACAAAGCAGGGTTTATTGTTGTGCATGAATCACAGAGTACACATCACATTTAGACAAATGAGATCGGGCTCAATTATGGTACAAACAAATAAGCCTTATATGAAATTGATTTCAAATTCTTAAATAATATAGGATAAGATAGCAAACTATATTAAAATAAAGTCTCAAATAATTTATATTTTCATCATAATATTTTATATGAAATTAAAAAATCAACTTAATGATTTGCAATATGCATTCATTTATCACTTATGCCTCTTGTAAGTGGACACTCTTCAAATCTTGTTGGATGTCTTATTCACTACTTTCTTGAATGAATGACTATCACTATTTCAAAATTAAAATTTTGCATCCTACTTATTCAAATGAGAAGGCTTAGTTAAAAGGGCATTAATGAGCTTGGATATCCCATTTGACATCTCTACTCAAGAAGTCCTCACATTATATGTAAAGGGTGAGGGCCAATAATTAACTCGACATTTCTAGCTACACTAAAAAAAAGGGACTAAAACCAATCATCTCACATCATAAGAATCATTCTCTCACGAGGGATCTTTTCACAATGATCATCACGCCCTCAAATAATATTTTCAACATGAATATCAAGAATCAAAACTAACTTAACTATATGAAGGTATTACTGGGAATCACCCATTTTTTAAGCCTCTTAACCATGGCTTAAGAGTAAGGGCAACCACTTCACATTTCTACATTAATATATTTTTCAAACATCTTATATAGGACTAAATCCAATAAATTCACAAGCCTTGACAGATTATGGAATTACC
Organism: Dendrobium nobile; assembly: GCA_022539455.1. Taxonomy (NCBI): domain Eukaryota; kingdom Viridiplantae; phylum Streptophyta; class Magnoliopsida; order Asparagales; family Orchidaceae; genus Dendrobium; species Dendrobium nobile. The sequence continues at coordinate 59,783,268 of CM039722.1, read as the reverse complement.
TAAGATTCAACTAGAAATGCAAAAAGTTGTACGTCCCAAACTACAATATTTGAATGAATGATTTACCATTTGGAATCTCATGTTTCAGTGCAGTTTCAAGTTGCAACTACCATTCCATTTGGAACCTCATATGTTTTAGAGTTGTCTCAAGTTGCATCCCCGGTTGTTGAAGATCTTTCAAGCCGGAAAAGTCGTCGGAAAATCTGCTTGAAAAATTGTCTGAAATAATTCTAAAAAAACCGTATGAAATCTGCAAGAAATTCTTCCCACGGAAAGCCGCCAGAAATTTCGCCGGTAATTTGCGATTTTCTTCACTACAGGAAAATCACTGATTTCCGGCGGAATTTTCCGGCGGCTTTCTGGCGGCCATGTTTCCGGCGGCTTTGAGACTTATTTCCGACGGTTTTCCGGCGGTCACATTTCCGGCGGCTTTTAAAAATTTAATAAAAAAATGAATAAAATTTTAAACATTTAAATGATTTAACAAAAAATTATTAAAAGTTAAAATAACTATTAACTTAATTTTCATCTTAAAATTAATTAGTTAGTTATTTTTTATTTTTTATTAAATATTATTTTTATTTTAAATTAATTAGTTTTAATTTTTTTATAAATAAAGTTTTTTTTTTATTTTTGTGGGAATATAGTTTAAATAATAAATATTTACAAGTTAAACGTATTTTCTTCTTCAGCAAAGCGGTCCGTCGTTTGAAATTCCACATGAGGAACCGCCGTTCGAACCTCGCCTTGCACGCTGGAGCCCAGAGCGCGCGCGGGAAGCTGGCTGTGCACTCCGCGGGAGCCGCGCGGGGGGAGCTGGCCGGAGCGTTGGAGTGGGGGTGGCTGCCGGAGCGCGGGAGCGGGGGTGGTTGCCGGAGCGCCGGGGGGTTGAGCCGCGGGGGGTTGGCTGATGGAGCGGGATTTTTTTTTTTTATTTGACCGGCGGTTCAAGACCGCCGGTAAGCCGCCGGACAAAATTGCCGCCGGAAAAAACCGCCGAAATTCATTTTCCTACGCCATTTTTACCGGCGGTAATTTAACCGCCGGAAAACTACAAAACCGCCGGAAAAGGTTCAATTACCGCCAGAAAAGGCCGCCGGAAATGGGTGATTTTCCTGTAGTGCTTGTAGTGGTTGTAGATCATCACACATATAATCCTTCAAGCTTGTAATAGCTTTTGTATACTTATGAGGATATAGAGTGAAATTTTTTGTGTTTTTTTTTCTCCCATTTTATAATGAGTTTGTTTCCTTCTTTAAATTAAGGCCAATTGTAAAACTAAATCAAACTATTATGTTATTATGCATCTTGTATTTCCATTTTGGATTTTTGAGTTTTATCAAACAAGTTAAGTATCAAGCCACGTTGATTCCTTCTTCCAAAACTTTTAGTAGTTAAAATAAACACTTGATCATGCTAGGAGGTAACCCTTATCATTAGGTGTCAAACTGACGGTTGACAAGCTGCTAGTAGATGGTAAAAATCTAATCAACAACTTTTGAACTTTTTTGAAACTTGTTGAAGAAGTAAACCATCAAAGAAACCTAAAAGTTTACAAAATCAAACTTAACCTAATCCACTTACCAATCTATCTATCATACACATTCTAGCCCAAACACTATAAGTAGATATTTAGGGGTTGTTTGGTTTGTTTCATTTAGGGCGTAAAGTAATCCAAATGCAGAGGTTTTGATAATTTGAGTGTTTAGTTTGATGAAAAATAAATTCAAGATAAAGTAAAGCAAATGCAATGTATTCCATTCTAGTTCATTTTTGGTGTATTTAGAATTCCGGCGATTTGGGCGATTTCCAAATACACCGCAAACTCAAGAGCATTGTCCCCCTTGTTGGCTACCTCTGTCCGTTGGCAGCCATTGCCAGTCGGTCACCACCACCGGCCTCCTCCTCCAGCCACTGCCTCCACTCTTGCCTTGTCCACCGCCGCCATGCAACACCAAAAATGTCATTAACTCGCTCCTTTTGCTCAAGTGAAGTATCAAAAGATCTACCCACAAATTCCAACAATTGCATGCTGGCATCACCAAACAAGTCTTTCATGGGTTGCCTAATACTTTCTCTAAACAGGACCAGTATATTATGCTTAAATGAATAATAATAATTTAAAAAAAAAAAAACTCAACTAATAGGAAAACAAATCAAATACAAGTAACTCCGCTCAATTTTTAACTCTCTTCCCACATGAAACACTTATATAGAGATGTTGTAATGAACCACACATCAACACTCAAATAAATAATTGATTTCTGTAACTACATTTAGGCTTCGTTTGGACGGCTTTCTTACTGCTTCTTAAAGCAGTTTTTTAGTACAAAAATTAATTTTTTTGCACTAGAAAGTTGCTTTAAGAAGCAATAAGAAAACCGTCCCAAACAAAATCTTAATCTACTGTAGTAAGAGTTTATTTGACATTACAGCTTTACAGTTCCTAGCCTGTAATATGATAGAATGCTGGAAACAATAACATCAAATTAATGAACAAGAAGATAAAACATTCATAATCCTATGCATTGAATAATATTTTTGCTAGGAATCTAATGCTATCAACATTCCCAACTTTCAATAAATGACTTTAATAAATATATTTTAAATAAATAAAGGATATATCCTATGCTACAAATATTAAGTTTAAACAATTATTAAAATAAAATGTTCTAGATACAATTATGAAAATTACCTCATTTAAAATTTTTAGTGATTATTTATATTTCATTCTAACAAACAGTTAGTCGAAAATTAATTAAATATAATTTTTTACTTAAATTATTTAGAATGCCTTAATTAAGCTTACACATCATTTAGATATATAATTGATACATCATCAAAAAATTATCTTGATCGGGCACGAATCTCGATGTAAAATTGAGTTGGAAACTTCTAAAATTAATTCAGAGACCATCTCAATTTCGATTTCAGCAAACTTATAGTCAAACTGAGCGTCTCGGAAATACGAACCCAACGACACCAAGTTCGAACCAATGTGAGCCCAAATGGGTCCAATTAAATCATAGACCCGAAGCGCTGTTGGAAGGTTCAAACCACAATTTGAGTTACCAAATGGACTCTGATTTTGACGAGCTTATACTCGAATCGAACGGATCGACGAGACAAATCCAACGAGCCCAAGATCACTGAATTCCGACATCACTAAGGTCCTCAAATGACCAACGAACGGGGCACGATCGTAGGATTCAATATCGGCCGTCCATTCGACCACTCCCTATTCGCCCCTGATCTCACGCCTATTTACGGGGCCATGCCACTCCAGAAAATCTATAAATAGAGCACTCATTTCTCATGAGAGGGGGGGCCAAGCAAGAAGAGAAGAGGAGAATTAAGAGAAGGAAGAAGCTCCTCCTTGACCACCGCTGAAACCTCGTCGGACCACTGCAGGAACCTCACCGGACCACCGCCGGACCACCGCCGGAGTTTCGCCGCACCACCATCTCAAGGCCCCACGTTCAGGCCCGATGTTCAGGCCCGACGTGCAGGCCCGACGTTCTGCTGAAGGCCCAACATTCTGCTCAAGGCCCGACGTTCAGGCCTAACGTCTTCATCTGAGGCCCTCACCTTCTCCAGAGCCCCCACCTTCGTCAGAGGCCCTAACCTTCGCCAGAGGCCCTCACTTTTACCAGCGGCCTTCACCTTCGCCAGAGGCCCTCACCTTTACCAGAGGCCCTTATCTTCGCTAGATTATCATCAAAAGCCGTGTGCTCCATCAAAACATCACATGAGGCCCAGACTTCCATCGGACCACTACTTGGCCTTGAGCTCCACCAGGCCATCACCTGATGCCCACAGTTCTCCCAGAATACTGTCGACTACGGTCCTTTCGGCCTTCGTCTCCTACTGCGGTCCGTCTGACCTCTATCACCAGACAATGGTCTTTCTGACCCCGGTCTCCTGCCGACTACGGTCCTTTCGACCTCCGTCGCCTACTGCGGTCCGTCCGACCTCTATCACCAGACAACGGTCTTTCTGACCCTGGTCTCCTGCCAACTACGGTCCTTTCGACCTCCGTCGCCCACTGCGGTCTGTCCGACCTCTATCACCACGGTCTTTCTGACCCCGGTCTCCTGTCGACTACGGTCCTTCGACCTCCGTCGCCTACTGCGGTCCGTCCGACCTCCATCACCAGACAACGGTCTTTCTGACCCCAGTCTCCTGCCGATTACGGTCCTTCCTGTCACGACCCGACCCGAGACGAGACGGATCCCGCCCGCGCCGGATCGCGACGGGGAATAGCTAACCAGGATCTGGCTTTGGATTAGGTTACTGAACTGATCTTCCAAATTCTTAACTCAACAGAAGCACACAGAACAACAGAGCTACTAAAAACATCAAATGCAGCGGAACAAAACATCTATCTTAATTCATTTCCTCAGAATAATCATCTACAGAACAGTACATGGCTTTCAACAGAAAGAAAGACAGAACAGGAAAGCCATGACTGTACAAAAATCAAAAGTACAAAAGTACCTAATCTGATCAGACTCTGAAACCTAGTCCTGGACTCCTTGCCCTTCCCAGAACCTGAAAACCACCAGAAAGCAAGGGTGAGCTCAACAGCTCAGCAAAGCAACAAACCTCCAATCAAAATCCTCAGAAACTCAAAACCAACACAGCAGACAAATCCGTACAGAAATCAGAACGGAATCGGACAGATATCAAATCAAACAGAACTGTACGGAAACAGAAGTCGTATCAAATCAGAAACAGAACAGATCAGACATATCAGATCAACAGAATCGGATTCGTACAGATCGTATCAGAACGGAACAAAATCAACAGAGTCAGAAACAGAAATCAGAATCGTACGGATCATATCTATCATAATCACAATTTCGTACAGAACAGAACAGATACAGAAAGTGGTACAGATACATATAGCTAAATGCCCTGACACTGACGGAATCTCTACGGATTCCGGCCCCTTATGCCTCCCTTCCCTGACACTGACTGAATCTCATAGGATTCAGGCCCCTTATGTCTCCCTTTGTGCTCACGGCACAAAACAGATGTGCTTATAGCACCAAAACAGAATTCATCGGATCCGGAACAGAACAGATATCAGATTTCAGATTGAGCTCATTTCAGATTTCCCGTTTCACTAACTGAATCTCATAGGATTCAGGCCCCTTATAACTCCCTTTGCATAGCATATACAGATAGCATATCATTTCAGAGAAAATCCGGACAAATCAGGAATTACTCAAAAAATCGGGCAGCACAACGGCAGTATACGGAATTTACACAATTTTCCTGAAAATCAAAATTCACCAAATTCGCACAGAATATAGATATCAACATTTCAGAACATTTATTCTACTGCACAGAGAATTTCCAAGTTCACAGAAAAATCCAGTCGACTAAAAACACAGTCGAATCAAAAATATCCGGACAAAAATTTTCAAATATAGTCAAAACGTGCACACCGGCACGGCAACGATATACAAAAAGTTACGCGGTAAAAACTGAACCGTTCAAAAGATACGGACGAAAATCGCTAACGGAAACAAAATCCGGACAGAAAATACCGCCAAACACGACGGTTCTGAAAATTTAGAAAGTCGGATTGTGCCTTACCTCGTGCACAGCAATTTCCTCAACAGTCTCCTCGGACAAAAACAGCTCGGCGTCGCCCGAAAATCCGCTTTTCCACTTTTTCCTTCGTTTTTCTCTCTCCTCAGTTTTTTTCTCTCTCTTCAAAATATCTCAATTCTATATATATCCAGACTGATCGTCCCGGACGATCGAGCTTCGTACCGGACGATCCATGAAGAGAGGAATTCCGTCCAGACGAAAAATGACATATCGTCCCTGGCGAAGGGTTCACGGGAGAATTTTCGTCCAGACGATCCAATTTTCGTCCCGACGAATCATACAACCAAACATGATTTTCTGCACAACCTGTACCGATCGTCCCGGACGATCCATCTTCGTCCCGGACGAACCTGGAGCAAAAACTGATATTACAATCTCCCCAACTTAAAAAAAAATGTCGTCCTCGACATTATCCAGTCCAAACTCAGTCAAAACAAGTACGGGTACGACCGTCTCATATCAGACTCCTTCTCCCAAGTTACTTCCCGTGCAGTCCGGTGCTTCCACTGGACTTTAACCATCGGAATCTCTTTATTTCTTAACTTTCGGACGTCGTACGCCAAAATAAGCTCTGGCTCTTCCTTGTACACCAGATTCTCCTGAATCTCAACCTCATCAGCTGACAACTTCTTCCCAGAGTCTGAAACCCACTTCCTCAGAGTGGATACGTGAAACACATTATGCACATCCGGCATAGAATCAGAAAGCAATAGGCGATAAGCAGATTTTCCAATTCTTTCCAAAACTTCAAAAGGTCCAACATATCTCGGACTAAGCTTGCTTACCTGACCAAATCTGCTCACACCTTTCATCGGGCTGACTTTGACATACACAAAGTCACCGACCTGAAACTCAACAAATCTGTGCTTCTGATTGTAATACTTCTGCTGACGATCTTGAGCGGCTTTCAATCTTTCTCTTATCAAATTGATCTTCTGAGCAGTTTCATCAGCAAAAGTGGCCCCCAAAGCCTGTCTATCTCCGACCTCCGTCAGAGTCAAAGGAGTACGGCACTTCCTGCCATACAAAGCCTCGTACGGTGCCATACCGATACTGGACTGAAAACTGTTGTTATAAGCAAACTCAATCAGCGGAATATGATCCTCTCAACTTCCGCTAAAGTCCAGAACACAAAGCCTCAACAGATCTTCCAGTACCTGAATAGTCCTCTCAGACTGTCCGTCGGTCTGAGGATGAAAGGCTGTACTGAAATGCAGTTTCGTACCCAAGCCTTGCTGAATGCCTTTCCAAAGTCTGGAAGTAAAGCGTCCATCTCGATCAGATACGATCACACGAGGCACACCGTGCAATCTGACTATTTCCTTCACATAAATCTGTGCCAAGCGATCAACTGAATCCGTTGTCTGATCGGGAAGAAAATGGGCTGACTTGGTCAATCGATCTACAACCACCCAAATGGCATCATGTCCTGTCTAGATCGAGGAAAACCCATCGCAAAATCCATCGTTACCTCCTCCCATTTCCACTCAGGGATAGGCAACGACTGCAACAGTCCACCTGGTCGCTGATGCTCTGCCTTCACCAACTGACAGGCTTCGCATCTCGACACAAACTCTGCCACATCCTTCTTCATCCCAGGCCACCAAAACAAAAGTTTCATGTCAGCATACATCTTACCACTGCCTGGATGAACAGTGTAGCCAGAATGATGAGATTCACACAGAATCTCCTGCCTCAAGTCTCCAAACACAGGTACCCACAACCTATTCTTACAGAAAATAGCACCAGAATCAGAAATTCGAAGTTCAGGAGTCTTACCAGATCCAATCTGTGCAATCAACTTCGAATAATCAGAATCTGACTTCTGGGCTTCCTGAATCCGTGCTTCCAAAGAAGACTGAATACTCATCTGAGCCAACTCCAAATCACTGGAGGAAACCACCTCCAACTGCAATCTCTCCAAATCACGAATCAGAAAGTCATCACAGGTAAGCTGAATACCTGAGAATCCAGAAGACTTCCTGCTCAGAGCGTCCGCTACCACATTCGCCTCCCAGGCTGATACTGAATAGTCAAATCGTAGTCCTTGATCAACTCGAGCCACCTCCTCTGTCTCAGATTCAGATCCTTCTGAGTAAAAATGTACTTCAGGCTCTTATGATCAGTAAAGATCTCACATCTGACGCCATACAGGTAATGACGCCAAATCTTCAAAGCAAAAACAACTGCAGCTAACTCCAGATCATGCGTCGGGTAATCTTCTCATGTGGTTTCAACTGTCTCGAAGCATAAGCAATTACCTGACCATGTTGCATCAAAACGCAACCCAATCCTTTCAGTGAAGCATCACTGAACACCTGGAAACCCTCCGTACCTGACGGAAGTGCCAACACTGGAGCTGAAGTCAAACACTCCTTCAATCTCTGAAAACTAGCTTCAACTCCGGTGTCCAAACAAAAGTACTGACTTCTGAGTCAGTCTCGTCAGAGGAGACTGTCGAAAACCTTTCACAAACTTCCTAAATTATATCCGGCCATGCCCAAGAAACTACGTACCTCAAATACCGTAGTCGGCCTTGGCCAATCAGCAACAGCCTGAATCTTCTGGGGATCTACAGAAATGCCTTCTCCGCTAACCACGTGCCCCAGAAAAGAAATGCTCTTCAACCAGAACTCACACTTAGAAAACTTGGCATACAGCTGATGCCTCCTCAAAGTCTCCAACACAATCCTCAAATGTCTGGCATGATCATCCTCAGATGCAGAATATACCAGAATATCGTCAATGAAGACGATCACAAACTGATCCAAATACTCCCTGAATACTCGGTTCATCAGATCCATAAAAATCGCAGGCGCATTGGTTACCCAAAAGCATAACCAAAAACTCGTAGTGCCCGTACCGAGTACTGAAAGCAGTCTTCACCACATCAGTTTCCTTCACTTTCACCTGATAGTATCGGATCGCAAATCAATCTTCGAAAACACCGAAGATCCGGAAAGCTGATCAAACAAGTCGTCTATCCGAGGCAAAGGATACTTGTTCTTGATCGTGACCTTGTTCAAATCTCTGTAATCAATACACATACGGAGTGTACCGTCCTTCTTCTTCACAAACAGAACAGGGCTCCCCAGGGCGAAACACTAGGACGTACAAAACCTCTGTCAACCAACTCCTGAAGCTGAACTTTCAACTCAGAAAGTTCTTTCGGTGCCATCCTGTTACGGAGCTTTCGATATCGGAGCGGTACCCGGAAAAACATCGATAGAGAACTCCACATCTCTATCCGGAGGTAAACCAACCAACTCTCAGGAAAAACATCAGCAAACTCCCGTACCACAGGGATCTCAGAAACAGAACCAACCTCTAGGTTCAGATCCCGCACCGAAGCCAAAAATACGGACATCCTTTCTTCCACATCCTGCTCACCTCCAACGCAGAAATCAGACTGGAGAGAACACCTCGTAATCCCTGAAATACAACTCTCTCTCCCGCCACAAGCAAACTCACTTGCTTCTTCAACAGTCTATCTGGGCCTCATACTGACTCAGCACAATCCATGCCCAGAATCACATCATACGAAGAAATCGGCAATCGAATCAAACTCGATTTCCACTTCTTGCCAGAAATCTCGATCTCACACAAACCAAAACTGTCGAGCAATCAATGGATTCCCAGCGGTAAAATCACAGACAAAGAAACCGGAAGAACCATCGAATCAAATGTAAAATCTCTAAAACAATGCTCGGACAGAAAAGAATGACTCGCTCCAGAGTCAACAAAACACGACAGGGCTGATCAGAAATGTAAACCGTACCTGTCACAACATCCGGAGCATCACGAGCCTCCTGCTGACTCAGACTGTAAACTCGTGGCTGAACTGGAACAGTAGCTGAAGCAACAGAACTACTCTGCTCCTCTGAATCGTAGGTGGTCTCCGTGGTGCAGAACTAGAACCAGCCTCTACCAGCAAATCCCTCAGGGCGTGGAGGAACAGTCCTCGGTCTTCCTGCTGCTGAACCAACAGGTCTGACAAAGCCCTCAGATCGCTGCTCATATCCCATCTGTGGACATTCTGCAATCGATGTCCTGACTGACCACATCGAAAGCACAGACCAGCCATCCTGTAGCACTGGCCCAAGTGTCGCCGTCCACAAACTGGCACACAGGTGCCGTACTGACAGATCCAGAACTAGTCGTACTGGTAGCAGTACCAGACGATCCTCCGCTCTTCCTGGAATCTCCAGATCCAGATCCAGGAACAAATCTCCTCTTCCAGAGGACACCCCAACTGCCAGATGTCTCTCCTCCAAACCTCTTCCTACTCGCAGTCCACCGCTGCTGAGTAGCCGTCATGTCATTCTCAATCTGACGAGCATCGCTCCACAAGCTCAGAGAAATCAGTAATCCGGAACGGTATCAGAGGCTGCCTCAAAGTGTCTCGTAAGCCTCTCAGAAATCTGTAGGCACCTCTCAGCAGACGTGCTAACCAGCTGCGGAGCGTACCTGGCTAATGCAGTAAACTCAGCCTCGTACTGCATCACCGTCTTGCTCCCTGAACAAGCCTCAGAAAATCTCCTGCATCTGCTGTCGTGCAGAAGGGGGAACAAACCAGTCCGAAATACTTCAGTGAACTCTTCCCAAGTGATCAAAAGAGTTCAATCTGCCCTGAAATCTGGCGCTTGCTGGCCATCCCACCAGTGCTCAGCCTCTCGTCCAACAGAAAAAACTGCTAACGGAACTTCCTGTCTGCAGGACACTGCATCCCGTCAAAAGTCTTCTCCAATCTCTCTCAGCCACTCCTCAGCAGCTCTGGGCTCCCTAGCGCCCCTCAAACTCGGAGGCTTCTCACCTCAAAAAATAACTGCAGGTGTCGATCAATTCCTCAGATCTAACAGTCGAAGCTCTGCTCTGAGTCTCGCTCATCATCTGAGCAACAAGTGAAGCAAACTGTGAAAGCGTATCAGCACCGACCATGGGCTGTACTCCCCACTGGTGCTGCCTGATCGTCACTCTGACCGTCTGTCATGTCTGGTCTGGCTGATCCATACAGAAAAATCCAGAAAAATCGGAAAACTATCACAAAACAACACAAAATAACACAATAAAAAGCCAAACGACCCAAAACTACCTCCCAGACAGACTCACTGATCACTTCCTAGAGCTCTGTTTTACAATCCAACCTGTTTCCAAAACCAGTGCTCTGATACCAAAAAAAAGCTTGTCACGACCCGACCCGAGACGAGACGGATCGCCCGCGCCGGATCGCGACGGGGAATAGCTAACAGGATCTGGCTTTGGATTAGGTTATGAATGATCTTCCAAATTCTTAACTCAAACAGACGCACAGAACAACAGAGCTACTAAAAACATCAAATGCAGCGGAACAAAACATCTATCTAATTCATTTCCTCAGAATAATCATCTACAGAACAGTACAGGCTTTCAACAGAAAGAAAGACAGAACAGGAAGCCATGACTGTACAAAAATCAAAAGTACAAAAGTACCTAATCTGATCAGACTCTGAAACCTAGTCCTGGACTTCCTTGCCCTTCCCAGAACCTGAAAACCACCAGAAAGCAAGGGTGAGCTCAACAGCTCAGACAAAGCAACAAACCTCCAATCTAAATCCTCAGAAACTCACACAAAACATATCGGAAAATAGCCACCAGAAATCAGAAACTCGTACAGAATTCGATATGAAACATAAGAAGTTGGTCATCCAGAATCAGATTACAGATACAGAAGAACTGAATTCATAAAACAAGACAGATCACAGAATGGCCAGATCAAATAAATCATATTCATCTCAGAGTCAGAATAGCATTTAAAACTTTCAAATCACAAGACAGACAAAATCGTACGGAAATCAGAAATCAAATAATCCAGAACAGATTCAGATATCAGATCTCAGATGTCCCTGACACAGACAGAATCTCGACGGATTCTGGCCCCTTATGCCTCCCTTCCCTAACACAGACAGAATCTCAACGGATTCTGGCCCTTATGTCTCCCGTTGTGCTTATAGCACCAGAACACAACAGATATCAGAGGTTCCGGAACATTTTCAGATTTCAGAGCTCATTTCAGATTCAGAATTCCCTGACCAAACAACGGAATCACATAGGATTCCGGCCCCTTTAACTCCCTTCTGATAGCACAACACATCAAACATTCAAATCATCTTATTTCAGAAAATTCAGAAATCGTACAAAAATTCAGCGGCAATACGGCAGTGTACGGAATTTACACAGAATTCACATTCAGAAAATTCCAAATTACCACAGAACATGTACAGCAACATTATAAGACTTTCATTGTACTGACACACTATTTTTCAATCCCTTGATAATTTGCAATCAGATGAAAACGTCGCAGAATCCAAAATACCTGATAAAAATATTCCGGAAAATACTCAAAATATGCACAATAATCATCTCAGAATCTTATCAAAAGTTACGGTAAATATTTCCCATACCAAATAAGTGCAATTCTTCTTAACGGAAACGAAAATCAAAACAGAAAAGTCGCCAAAAGCCTCGTTTCTAAAAATTGAGAAAGGCGGAATGTGCCTTATCTCGTGCCGGTCAACTTCTTCAACTATGGCGACGGACGAAAACGGACCAGAGTCACCTAAAAATCCTCTTTTTCCTCTTTTCCCTCTTTTCCTTCGGTTTTTCTCTCCTGGACTTTCTCTCTCTTCAAAATGACTTAAATCAAAATTAATACACAGGATCGTCTTGGATGATGCCTGTTCTCCGCGGGACGATCCCCATATACACAGATCGTCCTGACGAAATTAAATGCCAATTTCGTCGTCCCGGGATGAAACCCTCGGGTTCAGTTCGTCCCGACTGTTCGTCCCGACTGTTCCAGGTTCGTACAGACGAACAGGCAGATTTCTTCACAATTCTGTACAAATCATCATGGACGATGTCCCTGATCGTCCCGGACGATCCTTGGAGAAACAACCTTTACAAATACGCTCCTTAGTGGCATCAAATCCTTGAGATATGAATTAATAAGATATGATTGATAGGGCACAAAGCCCTCTGACAGCTAAGGTATATTCAAATTTGTCACCTTAGACAAACATTCAACCCAGATCTATAAAGTCCCCTTGGACGAAGCAACCATGGTTGCCGACAAGGATCCTTCTGTCAGGTTGGGCGACTATCTCCTCTGACTAAAGACCAGGGACCAGAGGCCCGAAACGACGAAACCATGGATCTTGATCGGTTTCATCACCTATTCCCCCACCATCCGCTTTATGTGCTAAGATGGTGAAATTTTTAGTTTTAAATGTCAAACTTCTCAAATATTTCAATCATTTCCAAGTACTTATGTCCATGCTGCTACTATATGCCAGATAATGCATATTTTCTACGTATCTGATTGACGACTAGCCTTAATCGAAAGTTCTCTCTCATGATTGAGAGGGGTAATTAACTATAAGGGCTTGCGCCTATAACCAGAACTCAGATCATAAAGTCCTCGCAAAATGAGGGCGACATCTTTGGGTAGTGTCTTATCTACAAATCCAACTGCCTTCCAAAATTTACCCCATAACTTATTCCATTAAAACTCCCTCCGAAATGAAAAGCAATACTGGCGGAGGCCGGGGCCAAATTTTCGGAGCCCACACCCCCCCAAAAGGAAGATGAGGGGGCTTTAAGTAGCCAAAATATAATAGCAAGATAAAAGATAAAAGTGTATCTAAGGGTCACAAACAACAACTCCTTCAAGTGAGGGTAAAAACAGAAAAAACTGCGATAATAAATCAAACACACATATAATAATAAACCTAAGATAAATGATAACTCAAAAATAAAGTGGTGCGATTTTGGCCGTAGATCGTCGGCCCCTTCTCTGGTAAACTCTTCATGGTCGGATGTCCTCATCACTTTGTTTGACAAAATATCTTTGAGATGGTGCAATACTTCTCCATATGTCCACGGTGATGGTACCAAAAGAAGGTCCTTGTTCTTGAAAGAAATTACTCTATGTATGCTTTATCGCATTTTTCATAGTTTTTAATATTGATACAGCTTTCATTGCTATTGGGTTTGGGTTTCTTCTAATGTGAATTTTGATATTGAGGGACTTGCGTAGTCCTTGACCCTTAATACTTCTTTGGTTTTTGAAATTTCCAGCTCTCTTTATAGCTTGCAGATTAATTTCTAACCGTCTAGTTCTTTCTATCAAAATTGTATAATCATTGACTCCCAAATGAATTGAGTTATGGTTCATACCTCAAGAGTGTAATGAATTCCACTTCATATTGCATTATGGATTGACTCCCTGCATTAGTTTGATGAATTTATCTTTGATCTACCGCATTAAAAAAAGCATAAACTGCTCTCGAAAAGATTTACACAATCATCCTGCATGATCGTGCTGCTAGATCCATTGCCAAACTTGTCTTGTAGCTGTCCTTGCCACCATCTTTCTATTTCTTCTCCCTAAAAAGCAAAAGTGGAAAGTGTGACCCTTCTCTCCTAAGGGTAGGATATGACTATCTGACCAAACTTGTATTGTAGCTCTCCATGTGTTTAAATTAATTTAAGCAATATTTCTCTGAGCTAATGACACTTCCTCCAAGGTGAAGAATTTTTCATGTTTCCAAGCTTATATGTTATAAGATTCCAACACCTACTTGCTAAATATATTGAGTATGTGAAATACCATGAGACATCGAATTTGTTAGGTATTTGAAAGCTATGGATATGTGGGTGTATTTGTAAATTTGTTATGTATCTGTGAAAATGCTACTAATGTTTTCCATGTTGCATAGCATGGAGCGGATTCTTGAACATTACATGCGAAACGGTTATGTTGAAAAAGCGTTTCCTATAAAAGAACCAGAGTCATAGGTATAGATCATTATACACAGGATTAATTTTTCTTGAAAACTGTCAGCTTTGTTTGCTGACCTCTATTTAATCCATATCAGCTTACGATAGCTCTATATACATGCTTTAAGAAGCACAAAACCACTTAAAACCAAATAGATTTATTAACTTAAACCTATGTTGTTTCATTCTTTCAGGAAGATTTGTGTCAAGAATATGAAGAGCTTAAGCGAAAGGTTGATGCCTTGCAGAGGAGCCGAAGGTAATAAATATTTCTTATTTTTTACAAGAATATGGAGAGAGAAATTGCTATTGTGAGCTCGTCCTAAGTGTATTTCAGGCATGTCATGGGTGAGAATCTAGACACCTTGAGCCTGACAGAGCTTCAACTACTGGAACTGCAACTTGAAACTATGCTGAAGCATATAAGGTCCCAAATGGTAAATAATTAAATCAAAATACTTTAATTTTGACCGCACTAGTTGTATTGTAGCTAATATCAGTCAATATAACCGTTCTTGTAAAGAAGAATCAACTGCTCCTTGATTCACTAGCTGAGCTTCAAAGAAAGGCAAGATTTTCTCTCTTCACCCCTTGATATCCTTTAAAAATAATTTTTCTCAGTCAGTTAGTCAGTCATCCTAAGGTATAGCTTCATGATTTATTTTTTTTATAGTTTCTTAGATTACCATGCCTTAGAATGAGGGTTGAGTGTTGATCATGTTCAGCTTCATGTATGCCACATGGTTGATGTGGCATTTTTTCATTTGGATGCTTTTGGTAAATATACTACTTGACAATTATCCAAATATGGAATTATCAAAATGATGGCTTATCTGGATTTGAGCATTTTTTTTGTTTTCATGACATTTTTCCTGTTTCATGTATTTTAACTTGATCCCCTTGCAGAATAGATTTAGGACACATTGTTTCTTGAACTATCTCCCTAGAAAAAGCACTAGTAAGATTGAGGACATCCTTAATTAGGCTGTCAAGTGGGCTACTCAACTTTATTTAAGTTCATTTAACTAAGCTCTCCAAAAAGAATTATATTGAGATAACAATTATTATGGTTCTTTTGTGAGTATAATTTAGAATCCCATGTGATAAGATTAAAGATTTTGAAATAAGTACTTACAAGGCACCTTTTTTTGCACTTTTATTGAGTCAAATATAATAATAATGTTGTAATTATAGTTGTAAGCATCTTTGTTGATCAGATTTCCCTTTGCTTTTAGGATCTATTGAAACTCAGAACTAATTCTCCATATAGCTAAGGCTCATTGGCTGTCCAAAGGCAATGACAATATCCACAACCTTTATCTAAGAATCCAAGGGAGGCATGCTTCCATTAATAACATTATGAAGTTTCAACGTCGTTCTTGGATTGGTTGATTCTCATCATCAAAATGCTTATAAAGAAGTTATACAAAAAAATCCTATGCTCACACCTTCTAATTCTAATATCCAGTGGGCAAGACTATTCTTGTGGATCTAATCTCTGCTATTTGTTGAGGACATTTTTTAGTATGATATCTGGGGGGTTTATTGGTGATACATAAGAATAAATTCTAGGATGTAGATTGTTTCATTTTTGAATTTTTCCAAACTATATGGGGCATTCATTATTGGCAAAGATTTTCACTGCAGTTGTCCATTTTTCTTATCTAACTTCAAGTTCTTGAAGAATGAAAGGTCATTCATAACCCAAATATAGAGCTCCTAATTACATCAAGGACTTCATGACAACATTTTTGTAACTTCTATAAAATTGTTGCCATAATCCTTGATTCTATGCTCCAAAAAGTGCTTCCTTTCATTATTTCTCCTATTTGGAGTGCCTTCATTTCTAACAACCACTTAATGAAAAGTTTTATTGGGCATTAAAGTTCTTTGTGGCTTCCACAAGTTGTTAACCTTTGTATATATTTAATTATCAATTTGACTATGTACAATGAGGGGGATGACCGATCAACACGACGTCGCAAGCAATGAATTTGAAATGCCTCAACCACAATGAAAATCACTCGAACATTATTTGTTGGGTAAACAAATTGTGTCGACATGTCCACAACTTCAAATTTACTAAGAAGTCATATGCAACTCTATCAAACGATGATGAAAATGAAGTTCTACGAAGATGGCATTGCATGAAATTATTCAAACATCATTTGTTTGCAAATTGGAATTGTATTGTTGCATTCAAAACATTGAAATTATCAAGAAGGAACCACACAATTAATTTGAGCAATTGCAAAAAATAGCAGTCTATAGACGCTACATTGCTAAAAATCACCCAAACGTCCTTTGTTTGTTTCCGCGCCATTGCGTTCGGAACATAAAAATTACTTGGAAAATAGGTCCATATTATTAGGGTTATTGTTATCGTCCCATGTTGACTAATACGCTAAAAACACGCAAAAAGAGCAAAAATTGGCGACTTAAGTGACGCATCACTTAAATAATCAAATGATCTCCGATTGCCAAACGGATTGTGCCGTTGCAATTGGAGCTATCCGTTTGGCAATTGGAGCTTCAGATTCACCTAAAAGAGAGCCCCTCACAGTCAAATCAGGCGGAAATGATCAAAATCAGTGATTGGTACCTAAAAATGACACGCAACACTGCCGAAATGACAACCGGTCGCAAAGCAGACTCCACCATCGCATTCAGAACATCCGAGTCATCTAAAATTCAATATAATTTAGCTCAATGAAAATCGTGCAAGGAAATTATCTCATATCTCGAGGCGACAAGGCGTAGATTTAAAGAAAATGGCGTGCAAATCAAAGCAACAACACAGAATTTTGAGACGTGCGAACTTCTATTTTATTTCTATTATTCTTATAATAATAATAATAATATTTTTTTTGGGAAATATTATTATTATTATTTTATTTTATTTTTTTTTTGGGAAAAATTTGGGCTCAAAGCCCGAATATTAAAAGGAAGAAAATGATACAAAATAAGAGATTACAAAAAAGACTCCAACATAAGCAAAAATACAAACTTATGCTGAACAAAAGATTTAAGAAACCCCAACTATACCACCCATAACAAAATAAAAACTAGAAGAGAGCCAAAATTGTGGTAAATGACACAAAAATTGCAAAGGAACCCAGCTTCTAACCACATGGATGAGGAGCAAGAAGGAGCTCCAGGCGCAAAAACAGCCCCAGAAGGCCCAGGCGTCGTCACAGTTGAGAAGTTCCAACCAGCAGCAGAGTTCCTAGACCTGCATAAGATATGAGACATAACCAGCTCCCATGCTATAGAGACTGGACTCAGGGAATTAAAAAAGAACCAAAAATAGAAGGAGCCCTGATTGCCCGAAGGCCATCCAAGGGTCCAGCCGCAAGGAGCATCATCATCGTCCAGCCTCAGCAAAAACGGCAACCCGGAGGGACAATGTGCAACGAACGAAACCAGCCACTTATAATATATCCAGCAGATCATTTGCACTTTTCCAATGCATAACCTTTTCAAACAGATTACGTTTGATATTAATCATCACAGTAGTATGGCATTGAGAATTTCCACTAAACCTCCTCCCATTCCTTTCTTTCCAAGTGTAGTAGATAATAGAGCAAACCGCCAACTTATAAAACTTCAACACCTCAGCATTACCGCTAAATTCACCATTTATCCAGTCAAATATTTGCAAAATCGAAGGCCTCAATAGAAAAATATCCACCCCAGGAATAATACCTCTTAATATAGAGAAAGAGAAGGGGCACTCAAAGAAAAGATGCCCAACTGATTCTTCAGCCGTGTAACATAAGCTACATTTAGAGGGGACAAAAATTTGCCTTATACGAAGAGCATCCGCAGTCTTTAAACCTCCCATTAATGCAAGCCATCCAAAAACAGAATGTTTAAGGATATGCTTTTTATGCCATATCAAAGAGGACCCGTAGCAGTTAGGAAATTCATTATAAAACTCATGAGAGTAATGCTTAAATTTAAAACAATTTCTTTTCTTCCAAAGCAAGGACGGCCCAGCACCAGGTAAAATGCTCACTCTCTCAAATGCCTGACAAAGCAGAGGGGGAATCTCACCAGATAATTCCCAGCAATCTCCAGAAATTAATTCCGAGAGCTTGATATCCGGCAAAGTGAAAAAGTCATCAGTCCCAGAATAATTCTCAAGCGTAGAATTAAAACACCAATGATCCCATTTCAGCGAAATGGGAGAATTCTGGTAGATATCAAACTGAAAACAGTGTTTGCATTGAGAAGCAGTGTTGCAAATAGATTTCCAGAGCTTAGAAGAAGAAAACAGAGGAGGCTTCCAAGGGGATTTGTATTTAGAAAGTAACCAGTTAGCTAGAAGTGAAGAGCTATTGTACATCCTAACAATGACAATACAATTAAAGGCAAATTGTAATGCGTTCAGAGAGTGGATACCCAACCCGCCTTTACTTTTAGGCCGACAAATTTTATCCCAAGATATCATATGTAATTTCTTTGCCATGCTAACATCGCCATATAAAAGGAATCTGGAGCTAATTTTCTTAAAAGATTTATGCACAGTTTTGGGTAATATCGATCCCCTGATCCAGTAGGCAATAGTGTTTTGTATGGTGAATTTGAGGTACTGAAGTCTCCCCGCAAAAGAAAGTAAATTGGCTTTCCAACCATTGAGTTTCTTGTTGAGGCTGTCTAATAAAGGAAGATAGTCAGCAATATTAAGCCTATAAAAGGAAAGAGGAATACCCAAGTAGGTAATCTTGTTAGCAATGGAATGAATGGACAGAGCATGGCATATCTCAGTTTGGTTCTTCAGGTGCTTGGGAAACATTATGGAACTTTTGTCATGATTTACAACAAG
This sequence comes from Dendrobium nobile, assembly GCA_022539455.1. Lineage (NCBI taxonomy): Eukaryota > Viridiplantae > Streptophyta > Magnoliopsida > Asparagales > Orchidaceae > Dendrobium > Dendrobium nobile. Next base: position 59,764,001 of record CM039722.1, on the reverse strand, counting down.
ACCGGAGGAGTTGGAAAACTCCCTAAGGACAGAGTCCAGAATGATACAGTTGCTAATAGTGTCCTCCCCGAAGATCAAAACATCATCAGCATAGAGCAAGTGGGTGAGAGAGAAATTACCAAAAGATATACCTTTAAAACCTCTAGCTTCCAGCAGATTGGAGAAGGCATCCATAACAATACAAAACATATATGGACTAAGAGGACACCCCTGCCTCAACCCAGCAGTAGAGGGAAAATACCCCTCAAGGGCACCATTAAGCACAATTGAAAAGTTAACATCTGTAATACAAGCCCTAATCCAGCTCACAAAGAGACTAGGAAAACCTTTGTGAATAAGCCTAGCCAAAAGAAATTGACGAGAAACAGAATCAAAGGCTTTTTTGATATCAAGTTTGGCACAAAAAATCTTAGCCCCATCTCTTTTACCAGCATAGTAAAGAATGTCACTAGCAAGCAGAATGTTATCCGTAGAAACTCTAGAGTTCACAAACCCAGCTTGATTGTCTTTAACAATCCAACTCATGACCGGCTTTAGCCTAACCGCCATAATCTTTGCAATGATTTTGTACAGTACATTACATAAGGCAATAGGCCTATACTCACTTATACTGGTAGCATTTTTATTTTTAGGGATGATAGCCAATGCAGTAGATTTTACTCCTTTAGGAAGAAATCCTTTAGTGAAGAAGGATCTTATCGCCCTACAAACAGCGGGACCAAAAATATGCCAGCCCGATTTAAAGAAATGAAAGTTGAATCCGTCTGGACCAGGAGCAGAGTTGGAAGAACCCGAAAAAACAGCAGATTTAATATCCTCATCAGACACAAAAGAGATGATAGAAGAAGCATACTCATCAGGCAAAGTAGTACCAATAGGGATAGCATCCCAATCCACATTACTAGGAGGAATGGGATTGTACAAATCCTGAAAGTAATGAATAATTGTAGAGATAACATCCTTTATAGTAGCTTGGGAGTTACAGGTCAGCAGATTGACCACAGATTTCTTACTGCCCATTCTAGATCTGATTTTAGCATACAAAAATTTGAGATCATCTTCCCCATGTTTAAGCCAATTGACCTTTGCTCTTTGAATGATCCATGAGGCTTGCATAGAAGTAAAATTAGCCAAATTAATATTATTCTCCTTGTAAGTTTGGTTAAGAATCTGATTTGAAGGATCTCTATGAAGGGAGTTCAACAACTCTTTTTGTTTGTCATGCAAAAAATCAATATGCCTGCTCACACAAGCGGAGGAAACCCAGGATTGATTTTTAATATTTCTTTTGAAAATTCTTAGTGTATTGCACAAATGAGACATCGGATTTCCCCCTGAAGGCAAGATAATGGCATCAACAAGGAGAGCCCAGTATGAATCTAACTTAGTCCAGTAATTTTTAAAAAGGAATCTGTGCTTGACCTGAAATTGAATCCCAGAATAAAGAATGATCGGAGAATGATCAGAGCACGAAGGGCTTTGATAAGAGCAGTAAGCATCAGGAAAGAAATTCGCCCAGGCATCATTAACCAAAACTCTATCAAGTTTGATATGTATAGGGTTGTCCTGTCGTTGATTGAACCAAGTAAACATGCTGCCAATAGAGTGAATATCAATAAGGCAGTTATTAAAAATCATATTATTGAAGTCAAGCAAAGCAGCATGATTAATGGGCGTTCCCCCCAATTTTTCAGAGGCATATCTACAGCAGTTGAAGTCTCCCAAGAGAGCCCAAGGAGTGTGACCAGGTGGAGCAAGAATATTGATGTCATCCCACAATGATTTACATTCAAGGCTGTTGTTGGAAGCATAAATAACAGTAAGTTTAAAAGGGGAGAAAGAAGCTCCAGAAACCGTCCCAGATATCAGTTGAGAGGTGGTGACTTCAGGGGAGAAATTGATTCTAGTGGGATTCCACTTAATCCAGATTCTCCCCGATTGAGAGAAATCAAAATTGTGGCAACTCGATTCATTCGGAAAAAGAGAATGAGAGGACATAAAATACTGATCTTTCAGAGACTGAACTTGAATTCTGTTTTCCAAAACGCAAACTAGATCTAATTTAAACGATTCAATAAGACGTTTAAAACACCAAACTTTATCAGGCCGGTTAAACCCCCTGATATGCCACGTTGCAATAGGTGGAATGGACATTAAAACTTTGATTGCTTTTGGGGCTTTTTGACCTGCTTCCCCGTAGCAGTCTTCTTTGATGATATGTTGTTCTGTAGGGCTTTTGATTTGCCATCATCTTTTAAAGTGGAATTTCCACTGTCATCAACGGGATTATCATAAGACTTTCCCTCAGACCCAACATTGACATCTGTATGAGACGAAGAGTCTTCCTCAATGCCTAAAGCATCGAATTTGTTAGGTGAAATTATATCTTTTTGCACGAGTGGAGACTTGTGATGCAGGATGCTAGAGAAGGAAGAGACATCATCATTAGGGGAGTTCAGGTTAGGAATACCCGTAACTGAAGCCGCGCCAACGTGCTGGGGGTCAGAAATTCCCAAGTCCTGAGCAGGGACATTAGGAATGGAACCCGATTTGAAAGGAGGTGGGGAGTGAGGCTGATAGTGAAGAGTAGTCCCAAGAGCATTGGGGACATCAGGTGCTGGGGTGGAGCTAGAAGGCTTGTCATTAGAAGTATAAGGAGGAATTGATTGAACAGCAGTTGGTCTGGTAAAGATTTGGGGTCTTGACTGATTGCGGGATTTAGGCCGTCTACTATGACTTCTACCACGATATTTATCATTCTCCAGAACTTGTTCATCAGCAGTGGGTTCCGGCTTAGAGGGGCAAGAGGAAGAAATATGCATTAGAGACTTACAGTGGGTACAGGGGAAAGGACGCCATTCGTATTGAACCTTTAAGCTCACCACGTCCCCGTCCAAAGACACCTTGATCTCCTCCGGATAAGTGGAATTACAGCCAACTAAAACGCAGATTCGGGCAAAGGTAAGACGGGTCTTTTGTTCCGTCAGGTTATCAGCCGCGATAGGAACTCCGATCTTGCTTGCAATCCTCGAGATCCCATCGGAATTCCAGCATGCAAGCGGAAGATCGTGAATCTTCACCCAAATAGGTACAGTCGCGAAATCTTCCTTTTTTGGCTTAAACTTCGGGTGCCATTTCTGCAGCACGAACGGCTTTCCCAACAGGAACCAAACCCCCCTCGACCAAACCATATCAAAGTCTTCGTTACAAGAAAATCGCAAGAGAAAAAAACCTTCATTTAATGAAAGGAGCTGAACAGAGCCTTTCAAGCTCCAGGTCTTTTTAATCGCTCCCAACGGCGCTTCATAGAAAGGACGTCTGCCTATCGAATATCCAACCAAACAAAGCTTTCAGTCTTCACCTCCTTGGCGAAGTTTTTCTCCCGTGAAAGGAATAACCTCCGGCAGCGGCTCCTCAGGGAAATGAGAGAAATTTAGGGCTTTCGGAGTGTTGTTTTCAGACGCAAAAACCTTATTCCAGTTCCTCGGGACAGAGCTCCCCTCACCTCCAGAGAGCGGAGGGAAACCTGTCGAAAGGAGAGAAGCATCCATAGCAAAAGAAGAGAACAGAACCTCCGGCCAAGCCGGAGGCGGAGAAGAGAGGAGAAAATTCAGCAGAGAGCGGAAGGGAGGAAGGAAGGAAAAACCCTAGCCGCCATCACCCATGGGATATTATTATTCATAGTTTTATTTTTTTTTAGAAAGTACAAAAATTGCAAAAAGTATTATTATTATTATTAAAAGAGAAAAAATACCTAGTAGGTTCTGCACCGACGCCGTCGTTTCCCGTGAATCCTGTAAAAATTATGCTAATTAGTTTGTAATCGGGACCTTTCGCTTCTCCTCCTGTAAATCCTCCAGCTCTCGCCTAGATCGCGCCTCTTACTCGCATTGATAAAATGAGAACGAACAGACTCCCTGCAGGTTTTTCTTCAATTCTACGCTCAAAGCCCGACTTCACGACCTTCTCCTCCCGGCTCTCTCACTCAAAACCCCTTCAATCATCAATTCTGACATCCATTGCCTCCACTCTATCAAAAAGACCCACAGTTTCTTGTCCCGAAGCTTCAGCCAATCTCCTGCTCCAGGCGATCACAACAGACCCTTCTCTTCCCTGTACGTGAAGATCGGTTGAACCCCAGGCCACCAAACTCCCATCCGTCACCCGCAAGCCGTCCGACTCTCACCCAACTACACACGAGTATCCCGATCCATCTACTCATCAAACATCCCAGCAGACTCGCTTATACCCGATCCCCCCAATAGCCGATCGACTGCCATCCACACATACTTCGCCTCCCTGTCTTCTGATCCCGCATCACTACTGCCCACCTCACAAGGTCTGTCCTGATCGGACCTTCCTTGATCCTGACCCCAACAAGCCAATCGAACACCCGAACTCCAGAGCCCAAAATTAATCTCAATCCCGCTTCCTTCCTCAATCCATGACTCCCTATCAACCCGGATTCCAGCTCACGTGAACAGGCTGAACTCCCACAAGCCGCCAAAGACCACCTAAGCCGCCTTTTGTTTTTCCCTCCTCATGCCTTGATTGGCCATCAATGCTGATTTTTGGTAAAGCTAGAAGAGCAAAATCATTGTTCTATAATAGTATCGCTATTGAAGCCATTGGGACAAACATTATGTATGCACAATATCATCAAGAAGCAGCTCGATCATTAGCAGATGATATGATATCTGAATTCAGCTCATGTCTTAAGTAATCCAAAAAAATATATCATCATAGTGCCTACCTATAACTATGTGGAGCTCAGGACATCAAACTACTTAAAGATGATATCTTATCAGCATATACCGTTCAAAGCAAAGGATAAGTAAAACAAGAGCTGAAAAGAGGAAACAATTAACTATCTATCAATCAATACATCCACAACCAAACAATGTGCTGGAAGAGATGAAGTAAAAATATGAGTCATTTGAAAACTACGATGGATGCTTCCTCAATTTAAAAGTAGCCATTAACTTTTAAATTAGCTCAAGAAATAGACCCTTAACGATCAAATCTTGTCAAGCATCTCAAATACTCAATAAAAGAAAATGTCATTTGAGTCTGGATTGTTCATATCTAGCAAATATATTCTTATCTTCATAAATTTAGCAATTTGAAATAATTCGCTAATGGCTGTAAGGGAATTCTTCTGATAAGGACATATTTAATAATCCAACAATCATTTTCTCTTGCCTTACCAATACATGCTGGAATGTGTATAACAATTACTATTTTTTATATAAATAATATATGCTAACTGTAACACGTTGGTAAAGCCAAGCCCACCATGTCCAGCAAGTCCACGTCGTGACCAAAGAAAACTACTCAAACAATTTGTTAGATATTATTCCAGATTTTTAGGTTTGCTTTTTGTATAGGTTTTTTGTATGGCAAGTATAGTCATTTGTGTAGCTATTTGTATAGCTTGTAGGAGCCTATAAATAGGCTTTAGTTTGTTTTAGGCATTGAGGCCAAGAGAGAAATAAAGTTTACAGAATTATTTTTGGCTCTCTTCCCTCCCTCTCCCTCTCTATCTCTTGCAAGAAGATCTCTCAAGATCTTCCTCCTTAGTTTCAACAATCTGGTATCAGAGCCTTGGTGGCGATCTTTAAGGAGAAAGGTGTTTTGTCCAAGAAACGAGAGGAGGTGGTGGCTGTCGGTGTCGCCGATGTCACAACCCAACCCGACTGGAACGAGTCCCTTCGCGTCGGGTCACGACAAATGTTGATGAAAATCCATGATCTAGTTTTGGAATTTGTTTCAGAACTTTCTTCCAGATGTCAAACAGACATAAACACAGAGTTGCTATAAACTTTAAATACATATATAGAAATGCATCCACTATTTTCTTCTTTAATTCATCAAAATAATCATATATAATACAGTGCATGACTACAGACAGAAAGAACATAACAGAAAAGTCATGACTGTACAAAAAATTAAAAGTACAAAAATACACAATCACTGATCAGACACTGGACGGCTAGTCCAAGATTTCATTCCCTTTCCCAGAACCTGAAAACCACGCAGAAAATAAGAATGAGATAACAGCTCAGCAAGACTACACTCATCAATCAAAATCTCCATAAATTCACTTCAGAAAACACATCAGAAGCAGTTATTCAAATAGCCGTACAGAAATTGTATAACAAACAGAATAGATACTTGATCAAATAGAAATCAAATCACAGATACATGAATTCAAATCAGAGTGCAGAACAGATCTGATAAAACTTATAATACTTTCAAATCACAGAACGGATCAGATCGTACAAATCAGAATTCAAATCAGATAAAATCACATTTCAGATATCACATTTCACATATCACATATCTCTGACCCTGACAGAATCTCAACGGATTATGGCCCCTTATGCCTCCCTTCCCTAACACTGACAGAATCTCAACGGATTCTGACCCTTTATGTCTCCCTTCCCTGACACTGACAGAATCTCAACGGATTTTGGCCCCTTTTGTCTCCCTTTGTGCTTATAGCATCAGAACAGAACAGATATATAGAATTTTCAGAACAGAACTTGTTTTCAGATTTCCCTGACACAGACAGAATCTCAAAGGATTCTGACCCCTTATAACTCCCTTCTGATAGCACATCACATCAGAACATTCAATTCAGAAAATTAGATTTCGTCAGAAAATCGTCAGCGACATAACGGCAGTATACGGAATGTACACAAAATTCACAGATTCAGAAATTTGCCAAATTACCACATATAGTACCAAACATCATTCTACTTAACCCAACAACATTATCCTGAGGCAAGATGATTGCATACAAATCATGTTAACTGCCCAACCTATTATTGGTGCCACTTACTCCTATCTTCAACTTAACCCAACAACATTTCTCAAGCTTCAAACTATTGGCTAGCCCAAGCTACTGTTGATCACCCTATCTTGGTCCTCCTTACAATCAAATACTAATGCAATCCACTAATAATAATTATTAATTATAGTTAAAAAAAATGCTGATGTAACCCACTCCACTAAATAGCCCAATCTCCTTCCCTCACCCTTTCTTAACCATTGTTATTACACCCTTTTTGGGGCCAACCTTGCCCTTTTAGCCTTTTATTCGGCCTTGTACTCCTAACCCTAAACTGATCCTGGTCAACCCACCTCTCTCTTCATCTTCCAACCTCACTTTCCTCTCTTCATTTAAAACTTTGCCAATCTCTCTCTCTATCTATCACTATATATATATATATATATATATATATATATATATATATATATATATATATATATATATATAAATATATATATTTGTGTTTTTACCTGCTATTTTTCTTGTCGTTGCCTACCTCATGCAAAGATATAATTATGAAATCTTAAGAAAAAGTAATCATATGTGTTGTTGCAATGTGAAATAAGTATCAATGTGTTGTTCCAATGCTGAGGGGAAACTTACAAAAATATTCTTTGTGTGCTTCGTTCCAACATGATGGAAAAAATTGATGAATAAATACTCATGTGTGCTATTCCAATGTAGCGGGAAAATATGTGTTTTCACTTGTGAAGGTGATGAAGAATCTACGTGCTTTTTAAAGCATGCTGGGGTGAAAGGTCCTCGATGTGCCTTACAACATTGATTATTGCACTTTTTTATAAATATAGTTGGTAGGTCTGACACTCTTGATAACACCCCCTACATCGGAGACATCGGGAGGTTGCTAAAATTCAAAGTAAGCAGACAAATTAGGAATTGAACTTAAATGACATATTTAGATTAAATATTGTTAAAACAAATAATTACAAAATAAAGATAATACCTGAGTTAAAAATGAAATTACAAGAAATTTATAACAAACTTAAAAAGCTCGCTAACTAGTATGGGATCTCCTTGTCGCAACTAAAAACACGTGCCACTCCTAAGAACCCACTCCATGAACTAAACATCAAATGAAAAGTAACTGAATAAGCTCTCAATTTATATAAGAGAAATATGTCACATGGGTCTTGGTAACATTAATATAACCGATCTACAAAGAGATGTCATCTTCTTTAAAAGATAAGAAAATATTAAAAGAAATCTAATTTGCAAAACATGTCTCCGAATCCATAATACATGTACGCAAGCAAATAGAATGCATGCACTATACCTCAAATTGAAATAATGTGTGCATTTTAATGTTAAATATTTGCGCAAGCAATTAAATTTTAATATTTTAAAATTTTCTGTTGAAAAAAAGGTAATTATAAAATTTAAGCGTGTTATCTTGAGGAGTGTCACTTCCTTGAGAATTTTGTAGTAGCTGGCCTGGAGAAGTGTGCCATCATCTTAAGTAGTATGTCATCACCTTGAGAACTGAGAAGCATGCAGCATTGTCAAAAAACGTGCAACCATTTGAGAAGTATGCACTGAGAGAAGAATTCAAGAAGGAGAATAGGAGGAAGAAGCACGGCGTGAAACAGGAAGAATAGAATTGTATTGAATGAATGATTTGTACAGTTGCACGATGTATATATAAGAGGTACAATGGCAAGTGTGTAAAATAAGACTAAGTTATAAATCTAGCTATTGACTAATATCCTCCCACAAATTAAGCATTCGGCGGACGGATGCTTAATTTGTGTCGTAGGTCAGTAAAGCGAGAGCTTGAGAACGGCTTCGTCAATATGTCGGCAATCTGATCGTTGGAGGAGATGTGGACGAGCTGAATTGCCTTAGAGTTGAGGTGCTGTCGGATGAAGTGAAAATCGATTTCAATATGTTTTGTCCGAGCGTGAAATACCGGATTTTTAGCGATGGCTATGGCCGAGGTGTTGTCGCAGTGAATAATTGTAGGTGACTGTTGTGGAATCCGCAATTCCTCGGCAAGACGGCGTAGCCATATAACGTCAGAAAGAGCAGCGGAGAGGGCACGGTATTCCGCCTCGGTGGATGATTTTGCGACTGTAACCTGCTTCTTGACTGTCCAGGAGATCAAATTGGGGCCTAGGAAGGAGCAGTAGCCAGAGACCGACTTCCTGTCTGATGTATCTGAGGCCCAATCGGCATCTGTATAGGTACGTAATTCAAGTGAGTCGGTGGTGATAGGCAACCCGTATGTGATTGTGCCTTTGATGTAGCGTAGTAAGCGCTTGAGAGCTTTGAAATCGGCATCTGTTGGTTGTTGCATATGTTGGCAGATGACGTTGGTGGCGAAAGCAATGTCCGGTCTTGTGATGGAGAGGTACTGTAAGGATCCGGCTAGCTTGCGATAGAGGGTTGGATCATGAAATGGTGGACTCGCCGTGGGCTCTTGTTTGGACTGGATTGCAATCGGCGTGGGTGCAGGTTTGCAATCGTCGTATCCTGCATCGTGAAGAATCTTTGTAGCGTAGTGTTGTTGAGTGAGGAAGTAACCAGTTGTGGATTGAAGTACCTGTATTCCTAAGAAGAGTGATATTTGACCGAGCTGTTTGAGTGTGAACTGTGCTTGAAGCTGGCCGAGTAGGTGCTTGATCGATTTGTCATCGTTTCCTGTGACAAGAAAATCATCGACGTAAATGAGAAAGTATATTTGAATTTGAGCTTTTTGAAGGATTAAAAGAGAAGGATCGGAACGACTAAACCCGAATCCGTGAGCTTGAAGAAACGTTGTGAGCTTGTTGAACCATTGTCGCGGGGCTTGTTTAAGCCCGTAGAGTGACTTATGTAGTTTACATACTGCGTCGGGATTGGTTTTGTTGGTTAACCCGGGCGGTTGTCTCATGTAGATGTCATCGTGGAGATCCCCGTGGAGGAATGCATTGGACACGTCTAGCTGATACAGTGGCCATTGACGGTTGACAGCGATGGTGAGAAGTAGACGTATCGTAGGCATTTTGGCGACGGGGCTGAACGTTTCGGTGTAATTGATTCCATATTGTTGATTGTAGCCGAGGGCGACGAGACGAGCCTTGTGCCGATCAACCTGTCCATTGGGTAGTAGCTTGGTTTTGAATGTCTACTTGCATCCAAGAATAGGCTTGTTCGCTGGTTTGGGAACTAGTGACCATGTATTTTGTTTTGTGAGAGCCGTTATCTCATCTTGCATGGCTTGATTCCAGTGAACAATTTTGGAAGCCTGATTGTACGTGGAGGGAGTTGCACCCAGCGAGGATGTAGCCAGAAGAGTGAAAATCTGCTTGGGTTTAGTTATGCCAGCCTTGAGGCGGGTTTGCATATGGTGGGTTTGGGTGTTCGGGATTAGGAGAGGCCTAGCTTGTGGTGAGGGAATGGGAGAATTGTGAGGTGGGGATGTTGGGATGATCTCGGTTTGGGATGTGGTGGGAGCCTGAGTCATGGAGTTGGGTGGTGTGGGGACGGCTGGGATGGGTAGAGTGGATGTGGGTGGAAGTAGAAGAGGTGAGATGACATTGGGCTTGGTTGGAGCGAGATTAGAGTCAGTCGAGGGACTGATTTTGTAGGGGAACGTGTTTTCGTAGAAGACAACGTGTCGAGAGATATACGTGCGACCTGTCCTGAAGTCATGGCATTTATACCCTTTGTGAATGTTGGAGTAGCCTAGGAAGACGCATTCAGTGGATCTTGGTGATAACTTGTTTGGTGCATATGGCTTGAGCCACGGGAAGCAGAGACATCCGAAAGTCCGAAGATGAGAGTAAGCCGGCGGTTTGCCCTGTAGACACTGTGAAGGAATTTTAAGGTTGATTGCTTTGGACGGTAGAAGATTTACCACGTAATGAGCTGTAGACAACGCGTCCGCCCAAAATTTGTGCGGAATGTTAGATGCGTGAAGAAGTGCCCTGGTGAGTTCGAGGAGGTGGCGATGCTTTCTTTCAGCTATTCCATTTTGTTCCGGTGTATGGGGGAAGGATAGCTATTGTCGAATGCCATGTTCTTGTAGAAAGTGTTTAAAAGATGTGCTCGTAAATTCCCCTCCACCGTCGGATCGTAAAACCTGCGGGGTGCAGTAGTAATGATTTTTTATTAGAGAGAAAAACAATTTAAACTTAGTGAAGGCCTCTTGCTTAGTGTGCATGAAGTATAGCCATGAGTGACGAGTGTGATCATCGATGAATATAATATAGTAACGGTAGCCGTCGGTCGACGGGAGCAGTGCAGGACCCCATATGTCAGTGTGAATAAGTTCAAATGGACGGCTCGTGGTAGATTCATTTTTATTAAAAGATTGTTTGTGGCTCTTGGCCAAATTACAAGAGATACAAGAAAATGAATGTGATACATTTTGAATTTCAGAAAATTGCTTCGCAAGAACAGAAAGAACGGAGGAGCTTGGGTGGCCAAGTCGTGCGTGCTAGAGGTTATTCGTCGGTGTGGTGGCGGCGAGAGCAGTGTGCGGTTCATCCGGTTGCGTGTATAGTCTGTATAGCCCATTAAGAATACGTCCATGAAGAAGTGGACGGTGGTCCTTGAGATCCTTAGTAATAAAACCGTTAGCATCAAACGAAATTGAAATAGAGTTGTCTCTAGTTAGTTTAGATACCGAAAGAAGATTATGCGTAAGGGCCGGTACATGAAGAAGGTTGTGAAGGAAGAGCTTACGAGAGTTGTCGGGTAGGGGAAGAAGACCTTGCCCTGAGTTGTGTATGGACATCGACGTACCGTTCGCAGTAGACAACGAGTCCGAGCCATTGTAAGGTGTGGGATAGAACAGATTGTTTGCGTCCGGGGTGAGATGGGTGGTTGCGCCGGTGTCAAGAACCCAATCATGTGTGTTGGTAGTAGACGGAGTGGCGAGAAGAGCACGTTGTGGACGTGCATCGGTCGGAGCATATTTGAGGTTGCACCGGTGCCAGCAGTTGAGCGCTACGTGCCCGATTTTGCCGCAAATTTGGCATGTCGGACGGGATGAATTAGGTGCAGTGAGCACCGAAGATTGAGTGGCCTGAGTATCAGTTGTGTTCAGGGCGTTTCGGTTCTTAAAGAACCGTTTGTTGGGACGTCCCCGGGATTGATTGTTGGTTGAAGCGTAAAGAGCCGTAGGGGAGGCAGTCGAATTTGCATCCAGTTGCTGTTCTTGTTGAAGGTGAATCTCCTCATTGCAAAGAAGAGAGTAAAAGGTGTCGAGATCAATCGGAACCAGAGAATTACGTATGGTAGATTTGAACGAGTTAAAGGTCGGAGGAAGGCCATTTAATATGTGGAGCATGACATCTTCTGGTTCAATCTTGGATCCGGACGCCGAAATGTTATCAACGAGTGATTTAATGTGGTTTAGGTATTGCTGCAAGGATTGATCTTTCATTGTGCTTCGGTATAATTCGTTCTTGAGTTGCATAACTCGAGAATGACTGGTCGGTTGAAGACGCTTTTCAAGAATTGTCCAAGCTTCATTGGCTGTGACAGAGGTGATGATATAGGGTAGTATGGATTGCGAAATGGTTGAGAATAAGGCAGAGAGAAGGTTGCTTTCGACGGTTCTCCAGCGAACGTAAGCCTCAGAGGTGGTGTCTTCGGGAATCTTGATCGTTCCGGTGAGGTGGCCGGAATAGCCATTTGCTGCAAACTGTTGAAGGACTTGCATACGCCATATAGGGTAATTGTCTGCCGTGAGGGAGTGAGGGGCTAGATTCTTGATGTTGGACACAAGAAATTTGAGGGGTTGAGGGATAGTAATGGAGTCGGCAGAGATTTCGGTATGCATGGTGGTGGTGGAGGAGGAGGAGGGAGGTGTGGCGTTGGCTGAGTTTTGATCTCCCATGCCAAGCTCTGATACCATGAGAGAAGAATTCAAGAAGGAAAATAGGAGGAAGAAGCACGGCGTGAAACAGGAAGAATAGAATTGTATTGAATGAATGATTTGTACAGTTGCACGATGTATATATAAGAGGTACAATGGCAAGTGTGTAAAATAAGACTAAGTTATAAATCTAGCTATTGACTAATATGCACCAATATTATAAAGCATGCTATTGTCTAAAGAAGCATGTCACCACTTAGAGAAGCATACTATTATTATATTGAGAAGTGTGCAACTCCTTTTAAAAACATGCATCTGCCCCAAAAAAGTGAGTATTTTATTTTAAAAATAAGAAAAAATTCAAGAAATAATGTATATTGATAAATGTGCAAACACACATGTAAATGCTTCGAAACACGTGCAAGTGTATTGCATCAACATTTCAAAAGACACACAAGTTCATCTAAAAATGCGTGACTGCACTATGCAAAAACATTGACAAACATTCAAGGGCATGGTAGGTATAAACTCGTTGGAAATCATGCATGTTTCCTAAAAGAAAAGTTAATGTTTTCTACGTGTACTCAGACAATTGTATTAAACATTCAAAGTTGGGGTTGTAATATCTAATAGACACTTTAACATTGAAGCACTCATTATCATATGCAAACTTATGTATACATAACATTATATGTTTCTGCATGTTACATGCCCATCATTGCATATTTCAACATGTGGTATGCTCATATCATCACATAAACCAACCAAAGAGAGTGAATAGATTGGTCTTCCATCATCCTTTATATATATATATATATCTTATTCAATGCAAATATATAAGGTATTGTTTGGGATCATTTGAGCTATGATTTTAGCAAACTAATAGTTAAACTGAACGTCTTGAAAGACAACCCCAACGACACCAAATTCGACCAAATCCAAGCCCAAATGGGTCCAAATTGAAGACTCGAAGCACATTTGAAAGGTTTAAACTATAAATTGGATAACCAAACAGTTTTCCAAACGTGACATGCTTATAGTCGAATAGACCAGCTCGACGAGATGAATCTAACAACCTTAATATCATTGAATTATGACATCAATAAAGCACTAAAATACTCGATAAAGAGTCCATGATCAAAGGAGTCGATATCGGCCGTCTATTCAAAATATTCCCAACATGCCCTTGATTTCCTCTCTATTTACTCACCATGTCACTTCTAAAAAATTATAAATAGACCAATCATTCTTCATTGAAGGAGGGGAGAAAGTAGAGGAGCAAGGAGGAAAAAGGAGAAGGAAGAGAGAATTGAATTGCTCTTTCCACCAAGCTCCTCCTTGACCATCGTCTGGCCACCGATTGTCGCAGGACTTTTTCCCGGCCACAAACTCTCGCCTAAATTATGCTAGACCACCAATTTTTGCTAGACTTTTGTCCAGCCACCAACTGCTGTCGAACCACCGGCCGACCACTAGCCATCACCAGACCTTCACCTAGCCACTGGTTGTTGTCGGAATTACGCCCGTCCAACGACTATTGTCGAATGTCCTATCGACAATCGATTATGGTCATTCGACTTTCATCACCTAACAACGGACCTTCTAACCTCTATCACCAACAGACTACGATCCTTTCGACCTCTATCACCCGCCGACTACCGTCATTCCTACCTATGTCACTAGATTACAGCCTTTTCGACTTCCGAAGCGGGCCAACTATGGTCCTTCCGACCTCCGTCGCCTGATAACTGTCTTTCAGACCTTTATCGTCAAATAATATCCCTTCTGACATCCGTCACCTACCTACTACGGTCCTTTTGAACTTTGTCATCATATAATGATCCTTCTGACATCCGTCGCCTGCCGACTATGGCTCTTCCGACCTCCGTCGCTAGCCTATGGTCTTTATGACCTCCATCGTCCAACGACTATGGTTCTGCTAACCAAACAGATATGCTAATATTGATTCTTCTAATTTCCACCATAAAATGCACTCTATATGATTTATATTAATTTGCTACATCAAGCCAAGACCTCCATCCCAATGAAGGGTCTCATTTATAATCGAGTACAAACACTAGTGGATTCATTCAAGCTGGGCCATGCCCCATGATTTTTCTCCCTTTTCAATAATTTCCATATAAAAAATTATGGTATCTCTTATGAACGCTACACCATATTAAATAAAGTATTTTACTACTTGATGGATAAATGATATAGAGATTTTTTTGAATAGACTACTGAAATATTTAGGAGATATTTATATCAAGTTCATTATCTTAAATATGTTGCTAGTATTTGAAACACACTGGTCATACTCCCATGTTAATAAAGGAATCTCTAATCTCCCTATAATTTAAGAAAAAGCTTGTCGACACTAATGTCTGTCCAAAGAGCAAAATTGAACCAATCAGCATGAGTTCTAACCAACCAATCAGCATGAGTTCTAACCAACCTTTTCTTATATGTATACAATATATAGCCCTAAACATTTCCATAAATCACACAAGTCAATAATACTTTATGACAAATCAAATAATAATAAAGTTGAAAGATTAATAATAAACATAATATGATATGCATGAATATTCACCACACTTTACATGTGATGTGATAGATTAAAGTGAACATAGGAACATATGAGTTCATGAGCCATCTACTTTCAAAACATACATGTATTTACATCAACTAACAATATTAGAGAAATATAAAAAACATCTATTCGGGTATGAAATGTGGAGGGGGGATTAGGCATTTCATAAATACAAAACGATCACCCACATGCTAAATTAATTAACGAAATCAATACTAGGGGGGGGGGGGGGGGGGGGGGGGTATAAGATGATATATTAATATTATGTTATGTATTTGTAATATTTGTGTGGATTATGATATGAAAGTAATTATATAATTTTTCAGATGTTTTAGTAAGATTAAGGGGGGGGGGGAAAATATAGAAGTGTAAAAAATAATTTGTTG